>CAMOHE010054250.1:17010-80492 GCA_946598075.1 Artocarpus hirsutus | reverse complement strand
AATATTATATTGTGTCAAAATATAGAACTTATCATGTAGGAAACCATGGTGATTTTAGGTCAGAGGACTAGGATAATACTATTGTGATGAGAATCACTTATGACAATTATCCATGCAGTATTCTCATAGCAAGTCAATCCAATACATCATTTTTCAAATATGTATCTATGAGTTGACTTAGTATCTCATACACATGATTAGTAAAACATAATCATCAGTCAAACTTCATACTAGTCTTCATTCATTATTATCCCAATAATAATGACCGACTAGGGATAATTTAGAATATAATTCAATTTTCACCTAAGAGTTTTACTATCAAGTTACATACTTGATGACCTTAGGTAGAATTAACTATTCATAGAATTAGAATAAAAAACAATAATGAAAATGCCTCTTTATTAATAAAATGCAAATGTAATGAAATCAATATGTAATCATTACATAATTAGCCTAGGGTACATCACTAACAAAAATTACACTGTGCGAATTTTGGGCCCAACAAAGTGGACACTCCTTGGTTTGCTAATGGGCCGCATGTCATGAAAAGTGGCCCAATAACATGTTGACACCCAAAGGTATACTCATGGGTTACCATGAGTAATCAAAAAGGAAAAGCAAGCATTTAATGCATGCTTATCACAACATTTCTTCTTCTTCCTCCTCAAGAACTCATGGCAGCCATTAACGGAAGGTTTCAAAAATTTTCTTAACTTCATTCTTTGCAAAAATAACCCCAAAACAAGTTTTAGAAGCAAGCTCAAGGATTTTTACAAGATTTAAGGTAAAATTCTAAACTTTTAATGAGTTTTTAAGGGATTTTTCAAGGGTTGAAGGGGAAAATTAACCCATGGTATTTTTGCATGAAAAGGAAGCTTAGAAGGGAGTTCAAAGGGAATTTGAAGGCTAGAAACCAAAAGAAAGCTATTTTGGTAAGTTTTGGGTTTTAAAGTTTTGAAATTTTAAGAATTTTGTTTGGATTTTTATTCTCTCAAACCCATGTGAGTTTTTGAGCTTATGTTTGATGAAATTTCATGTGAATGTGATGAATGGCATGTTTAGATTGTGAAATTTTGGTTTATGGTGCAAAATGTTAGTTTTTGTAAAAAATAATTTTTTTGTAAATTTGAGGTTAAACTTTGCAAAAATGAGGTTTGAGCATGAGAATAATTTGTTTTAGACATGCAATGGTTCCTGCAAGGGTAGATTTACAATTTTGAAAAGGATTTTTACAAAAACGTCCTAGGGACTAAATTGAAAGAAAAATTTCTTTCTCGGTAGAATTGAAAAATGGCCAAAAACACCCTTGTACAGTGAGATTTTCACAAAAGTTAAAACATAAAAGTTGTAGATCTCGACAAAACTGTTAGGCTTTATAAATGGTTCGTCGAAAAACTCAATCGTTTGTGAGTTTTTGATTTTTCAAGAATTTGTTAAAAGTGAAAAAGTGTTAAAATGGTAAAAACTTCATTTTTGAAAATGATTTAAGGTATGGTACCTTAAGCAAAAATGTTTCTCACAAAAAATAGGAAATTTTGGTATAAAGAGAAAAATTTTAGCCCCAGGGGTAAAATTGTCAAAATTTTTAGTTTAGGGACTAAACCGTAAAGTTTTATAAAAAAGGGGCACAAGTGTGAAAAAAAAGTGATAAGAGCCACTAGGACACTATTTTAAAGTCGATATGTGGCTATTTTTGTTAAAATAACGAATCGAGCTCGGATAGGTCAGTAGAACTACGGAGGGCAAAATCCTCATTTTTACCTGAATAATCCGAATAGCTCTAAAAAGGTTTCAAATAAGAAAAGAAAATAATTAGAAAGATTCTCACCCTTCGTAAGTGACGATAGGGTAGAATAAGATAGAAATAAGGAAATCAGTGTTTGCAGAGTTGTGAACAGTTATGCAACTCGAATAATTAAGTAACAAACGTTTTGTAACAAAACTTATTGAAATTGGCTAATAATTTTGTAATTGGCCAACAGGATCATAGGAGTCTAGGAGAAAGGAGATCGAAGTTGATTTTTACAATGCTCAAAAATAAGTAAGTACCTTTCCCACCTACAGTATGAAATTGTAGGTGTAGAATGTGTATATGTATATCAGGGTATATATTACAATGTAAACTTTTATGTTTGTTATGAAATGAATACCTAGAGGTATAGTATCGATACCTGTGTATATACGATTAGAATACCTGAGTATATAACATGTTATGTATTGTTTTGTACAATATATTATGTACCTGGGTGTACAATGATGAGTACATGTATGTATATAAAGTGGGTACTTGTGTATACTAAGCTATACATACGGATTTATGTATTATGGATAACATGTGATTATCACTTCATGCATGGTATGACAACCATACTAAACGGATTGGTAAATATGTCACTAGAAATTAAGATAAGTATCGTACCGACTCCCGAAACAATGGGAGTTTAAAGGATAAAATATGGTTACAGTGTTACGTAGACCTAAATGAAATTGCACAATGGTATGAATACTTGGGCCCTAGTTAAAGATAAGAAATGATGATGATAAAGAAAGTTTATAAGAAAGCATAATTGAATCATGAATTCATTTTACTGTCCATGTGAAATTTGTGGGACTTACTGGGCATTAGCTCATTAAGTTTTTTATGTTATAGGTATTCCGACAAGAAGGTCAAAATAAAACTCAATGATGAGCTGGCGGACGGATGATGTGTGTAGATCGAGTATGAAGTCCGCTGTTGAATGTTTTCGCTGCGTATATATTAAGTAGTTTTGAAATGAAATGTTTGAAAAGAAGAAATGTTGTAAAAGTAAGAATGATTATGTAAATATAAGTATGTGAAAGTATTTTAGGAGTTACCAAAATTATTGTAAGTGAAGTATTTATTTCAGTTTTTAAAAAAAATTTCTTAAATTTTCGCCCCTAAGTAAGTAAGAAAGAGTTTTATCACAGCCCAAAAAAAGCAGATTGTGACATGTATGTCCCCAAACTCTTAATTTGTTGGCACCCTTTACTATTAAATAACAAATAGATATAAATATTTTGAGGCTTTTTGCTCATTTGGTCTCGAAAATATGATTTTTTTTTTTGCAAAAAGATCCCCAAAAGCTCTCATTTTTAAAGCAAACTCATTGTTTTTTTTTTCAAAAATAATATTTAAATGCCCTAACATAAAGTTAATTATGATAAATACCGACAATAAATTAAGAGATCGATTATAAATAAAAAAAAAAGAAATTCATAAATATCAATTCTATCTTATTTTTAACAAATTGATACCAAATTACAATGATATAACTAAATAATCATAATGCAACGCTATTTAGTTGTTTAATTACATATTTTTTTTCCTAAAGATCTTTAATATAATTAAGGATAATAAAGCATATAATCGAACAGTATATAATTGGACAACTAATTGTTTGTTTGTCTTTAGTTGTATCGTTATAATTTGAACCAACTTAACAAAAATATAATATAATGGATGGCTAATTTTCTCAATGACATTTGTGAAATTTTTTGATTTATAATCAATTACTTATCAATAATCATCATAATAACTTTTCTTTAGGGCATTTAAGCATTCTTTTAGACAAAAAAAAGTTATACAAAAAAAAAAGAAAAGCTTTTGGGACCTTTATGTTAAAATAATATACGTTTTCAGGACCAAAGACAAAAAAACGTCTCAAAATATTGACATCTTTTATATCATTTAACACCAAAAAGAATATAAGCTCTAACTGCGTCAACAAATTAACAATTTGAGGACTTAGAATGTCCAAATTTTTAAAATGAGGACTTACAGTACCAATAAACTAAAAGTTTAGGGACCTAAGTATCGAAATTCTTGAAGTAGGACTATGATGCCAACAAATTAAGAGTTTATGGATCTAAGTATCCAAATTCTTAAAATGGAGACCTAAATGCTAAAAGTTTTAAAAATTTGAGGATATACGATGCAAAAATCCCTAAAAAAATAATAAAAAAATATTTTACTCTATCACATTGAAGCTTAGCATTGGAGCAAAACATGAGGAAGGAGTTTGTATATTTTCCGAGTGCTGAAGACTGGGTATGGATGCCAATTTACAACCATCCAAGAAAGGCTGACAACGAGAGTATGTCCATTAACCTGCCATAATGCAGCACTTAAACGAGCCATAATGCACGTCATTAATTCCAGAGGCTACAACCTTTACAATTCCCTCTGAATTATTAAGTTGGAAAGCAAAAAAAAAAAAAAAAAAAGGAGCGCGACCCGCGCAAGGCCAGCCAATTCGATGCGTGCTTGCACGTATTGGGATTTTGGATCGTTAATCCATAATTTTGCACCCCTTCAGAGAGACCCTTTGCTCACTAGAGATGACTCGTGAGAAAATGAGCAAATCACGTATAAATTCTAATGTAATACTAAATTGATATGTCAAATAATAAATTTGACATCTAAGTGTTGAAAAAACGTTTTCATTTGATGCTGTTTATAATGCTAAATTTGTTATATATTAAACTTTGTAGCAAATTTAGGTACAAGTTTAGCATACAACAAATTTGTCATTTGATTACCACTGGCTAATAAATTAACTTTTTCGCTTTAATGATGACAACATTTTCATTTTTTAATTATTTTAATGTTAAAAGTTTAATTTTACAAATTTTAAGGTTTAATAATTATAATAAAAAACAAATATGACATTTTAAAAAACATTATACATTAGAATACGAAATAAAATAACATCAAATATGTTATGTTTATACTTTTTGATGGCAAATATAATATTGATATTGACATTTGTATTGAAGATAATCTAAACACGAATGAGCCTTGCCTTCTTTCCCTTTGGGACAACCTTTTCTCTCTAATTTCAACTATTTGTTAATTTCATTGGGCACACTTTAAATATCCATTCCATTTCATGCGTCATTTAAAATATATAATATATATTTTAAACATCTCATAAAGTTAAACACAAATCTACTTTGTATTTATTGTTTTTTGTAGTTTTCTGAAATTAACGAGTTTATTAATAAAAGGGTAGATTGGAATTTCCTATCTCAAAACATCAATCCAAAGTGTCTAATTATATTTTTAAAAATTACAAGATAGTTGTTAATTTCTTCTATATAAATGACGCCAACGTGATACTCCGTTCAATCACAAGATACTGAACCTTGTTTATAACAATACGAGTTACGTTGTAACAAGTTGATCTAGACAACTTGCTCACAATAACAAAATAAGTAATAGTGATAGTACAATTCATCTAATCAAGATTTCTCAAGAAAAAAAAAATCATTTAATAGAGAAGTCTACAAACTTATGGTCCACCGAATTAAGGTTTGGACATGTCTTCCCCAATCATCCCGCATTTCATCTAAATGTTTGATTGTGTACTCGGTAATGCCTCCAAACTATACAAAGAAGTGTCAGTAAATCATATATACAAAGCAGCAATTCTATTTAACCTTATATGTTATAACCTGTTACTAAATAAAATAGTAAGATTTAATCTAAAAAATATATTACAAACTAGTATGAGGTTCACAGTTTTGTAAATAGTAGAATTTTAAGTAATTTTTCGATACAAAATTATAGTGAGAAACTCAAAAATAAACAAATAAGTTAAAATGAGTACTTACATTTGTTGGAATTGGGTTCCACCTATTATATATTATATCCCTCATGTATCGCAGAACATAGTACCCACATTCCACGTTTCCAGGTTGCTTTGGCGCACTCTAAAATATCAAAAGCATTATTATATTATTTTAACCTTCAACTCTTCGAGAATACAAATTAATTCGTAAAAGGATTGAACTCATATACCTTAATTTTTATCCATTTCGTACTTTCGTGCGGTTTATGGAAGTTCATGCCACTGTCAACATGTAAATTAAACATCTTGAGCGCCCTGGTCATGAGGTAGACAGTGGATGGAATGTCAGATGAAGATTGAATTAGCAAAAGAGAATATATTTGGGCTAATTTTGTTATAGTACTGATAGAAAAAATATTTTGTAAATAGCAATAATTTTTATTATTTTTTATGTTGTTGTTGTGTCAATAATTGTCATTAATATTTAGTACATGAGTAATTATAGAATATATTCCCATGACTAGTTTTAATCACTAGAAAAAGTTGACAGGGCAGTAAAAAAAAAGAAAAAAAGAAAAAAATCTACAATCGTCTTGAAATACATATATATAGTTCTCTACTTTTTTTTTTTCATATTTTTTCGCTTTTGATTGGGTGTTTTAAAAATAGAATATATAAGAGTTGGTGTCCAATTAATTTATTTAAAGTGAAAAAAAAACATTTATATTAACCTTTAAGTATCATTTTTAATCTTTAATCAAACGAAAATTCAACAATTCCATCCAAATAAACAATATTTTTAAAGTTCGGGGATGAATTTGGAGAAATATTATATTTTAGGGGACATAATATATACGATTTAAATTTTAAGGGGTATGTGGACAAACGTAATGTAGCTCGGAGGAATTCGTAAAATTTATCAAAAAAAAATATTATAATTCAAGTTGGTTCTTTAAGGATTTTAAATACCCAAAAAAAAACTTTTTTAATTTCAGGGTTAAACACAGAGAAGTATTATGGTCCAACAGGTGCGTTTTTTACCATGCTAAAAAATACCCCCAAAATGTCATGGAGCTTACCGTTCAACCATGGCTTTTAAATCACCTCGAATTCCTTGGCGAATCGGGTCAATCCAATACGCTTCATGAGCCCAAGGATTAACCAAGACCAGCATCCAATGTGATCCTCCATTATAAGGTAGAAAGAATTGCTGTCCTTCCTGAGCATGCTTTAAAACTTCAAAGAGAAAAGTCACTTTTCCAGCTTGCTCATCTTCCCCTACTTGTTGGGGAATGAAAGCCATACGGCTTGGGCATACAAAACCAAACTTGTTGAGGATTCCGTGCTCGCAACATACCAAATGCAATGCCCTAGACACAAAGCAATAATGATAATTATATTAGAGATAGAAATAGAAGGTTCATTTGCAGTTTGCATCATTGTCCTCTGAATTTTTCGTTCATTAGCAATTTGTCTCCTAAAATCGTGTTTATGGAAATTAAGCCCATGAATTTAAAATTATGTGGCAAAGACACCCCTTATTGATCATGGTATTAGTTTTTTCAACAAAAATTGGCACATCATTTAAAGATGGTTTCAACTATTGTCATTAGTGGTCATTTTATATCGTGTTTGGCAATGTCACTTTCAATCAAAACTTTTTGATTGTTAAAGTGTAAAACTTTCACATACTATTGTATGTTTTAACTAAAATTGGTCTAAACCGATGCTCTTATACATCTATTTTAGCCCAATTATCTGACAGAGTTTTTAATTGGTTTTTATCCAAATAAAAAATTTCGAACTAACTATATTTGAATAATAGATATTGAGTAAGGAGATCAAAATAATTTTTTATACTCTTAATTAATGATTCACGAGAAAGTTACATGTCAATTTCTGTAAAATAGTTAATACTGGTATCTGAAAAGGGTGAAAATAAACAGGAGTCTCATACTGTTTAAACACTATAATAAAAGCTTACGAATAAAGACAGTAAGATGTTCCACTTAATACCTTTCAAAAAATATAAGCCCAAGTTCTTAAATAGTCTAAAGTTGTTTCCTTATGCTAAGTTTTGCATTGTTTAAATATAATAAAATAAACACCAACTTATCATTTGAAATTGTCATTATCGTCCTCTTTCGTTTTTGTTGTTGTTGTTGTTGTTTTTTTTATTTTTTTGTGTGCAGGGGTAGATTGAGAATGAACAGGAGACAATGATTTAAAAAAGTCTAAATATAGTGATGATTGACTTACTTGACGTACAACCCTATGCACGCTGCACTTATCTCAGCGTAGGTGGCAAATTGTAGAATATCTTCCCGATCGAGCCAGATAATGTGTTGATGTCCTGCGACTTCCTTTGACATTTTAAATTGAAGTAGACTCTCAGAATCCATAAAGTTTTGTGCATGGAACGCTACGGGCCTCAGCAACGGTGGTATGCTTTGCAAATCATCTGAACACAACTTCGTAACTACTTGATCTTGGGTCTTTCCCTTTCTCTTTTCTTTTTTCTTCATGTTTCCTTTCGACTGTTGTGGTTGCAAGATAATATTGGATGGGCCCTCGCCATCCTTGAGAGATGATTCCTTCATTTTTTTTTTTATGCAAAACCAATTAACAGTGCAATGTCAATTTCAACTAAAACTTTTAGTTGCTACAGTGTAAAGAAAAAGTGAGTTATAGTATAAAGCTCTCACATGCTATAATGTTTTAACAAAAATTGATACAAACCATTGATTCTAGCCATACTTCTCAAACACCCTATAAATGATCCCGAATTAATAATGTTCACCATGTGTTTGAAAGTAACAAGGGTTAACCATGCCTTTTAAATTCTACATTCCTAGTTTGCCCTCTCAATTTTAAGAACACCCCATTAGAATTGGATTTTGATTTCGCCCCATGTAACCCCATTTGTTAGAATTTTTGGTAAAATTTAGAAGGAAAAAAAAAGAGGGTCAAGTGTGATCACGTGGTATTTTTCTATTTGTTTCTAACCGATGTTCTCATAGAAAGACCACATGACTACTACCTCCCTTTTTTCATTTATTTTTAACGGAAATTTTGGGATTAAATGAAAGTTAACTTAAAATTTGAGAGGTAAAGTGATAATTTTTGAAGTTCGAGAGTTAAGTGAAAAAGTTCTAAGACGACATGTGAGAACATATAATCCAGGTACTAATTAAAGGTTAAGTAAATTTAACAAATGTACCTGATCAAATAAAACCAAATCTCTAGGCCAAGCAATATGTCTTCCGCATGCATCAAACACAGTCTGAAACTCATTTGTAGGAAATGGCAATTTTGCATCGGGAGCTTTAGGATCTTGAACTACAACTCTCAAGTTTTCTTCACCCAAATGAATGGAATGCAGTGTATCTCCTAACTTGCTCCTCAAGTAAGCTAATCCTCTAGCGATGATGCGACAATAGCCCTCATTTGCTACTCCAACCCAACGACAAGGCTTACCTTCTCCAATCCAAGGGCTCAATGCCTGACTTTGATTTATCGGTGCTACCTGCGAGCTTGATGGTGCAATATCAGCTACACAATTAGCCTCTCCCCTAGTTGTGATAACCACTTTGCCGTTTGGTGTTGGTGATCCATGCTTTTGTGTATAAACTTCCTTTTGTAGTTGTTCACAAATATTCATCAATTTATTTACGCAAGCCCTTAACTCTTCTATCTCTTTGCTTCTGCTAGAGGCCGAATCTTGCCTTGATTCAAAATAAGTCATCTGTTTTTCTGATCGTGTTTGCATCTCGACATGCTCAAAACGGCTTGGCATGTTCAATGTCGTACTCAAATCATCCACCTCGCAATCTGATCGAAACAGTCCTCGCCTATTTTGCACCGAACAACACTCCTACAAAATTAAATAAAAAATAAACGAGTAAATAAAAACCAAAGAACAACAAACAAAGAACAAAAGGTAAAAGTTGCTCAAACTATTTGTAAAGCAATAAGAAAGCATGAAACATACATTCATATTAGCCACAATCATTGCCGGCTTGTTTTTATAATTTCCCTTCTTTTCTTGGCATGCATGCTTCCAAAAGTTCAACCTCTCAATAGAAGTGTCAAGTATGCTCTCGTCCTCCTGCATAGACGTGTTGTCAGCGAACTTAAAACATAATGTGACACAACAAAAACAAATTATAAGTATAAACTTACCACTATTTTATCAAATGTTGTGCGTCCCCCTCTTGTCCAATAGCGGTCGTACTCGTACATTTTTCTCTGCGAGAGGTGATGCATCACAAATTGCAACCAATCATCGTCAGTAATTTTTTGGAATCTTTCTTTGACTGTAGGAGGGAGTTTGAGGATATGAGGATCATTCTTGTGATCTTCAACAAATTTTTCATATAGGTGGTTTTTAAAACATCTCCATAGTTTTGACGCCAATGCCAAGTGAGAATTCTTCTCCCGTTTAGAAATTGTAAATCTTGCGCATAGCTCCTCCCATAGCCTGTCTACATAATGCTTCTCAACCAGCTTCCAATTACAAAATCTGATCGGAATATGATCCGTGACTAACACTTCAAGGTAGCTCTGTAATTCATCCCCTGCTTTGCCTAATGGCTGACCTTTATTGTTCAAGTGTACATTAGTCTTCTCTCCTTGTTGTCTTGCTTTTGCTTTAGGATGCAACAGTCTCGGCTTCGATTTTCCGTCCCTTCTCCAAAGCTTTTAAATGCTTGTGCAGCGCTCGGGACAATACCACCAACTTCATGCAGGGACGACACATCATCTATATGGTTGGGATCATTTGCGCCTACCCTTTCTGTGGAAATTTTAGTAGTGTCTTCCCTTAAAAATGGACTAAACCCCCTACAACAATTTAAAAAAAAAAAAAAAGTAAAACAATTTGCACATCATGTTTCCGATACTCCAACATATAACTCCACATCGCATGCAAGTGATCCAAGCATAGTGCACGCATGTTACGCAAAAAACAAGATGAGAAGGTGTATGTAGTTTTATATTTATTTCCAATAAAATTATTACTTAATCCGCTTTTAAATCACACACACACAAGCCTTATAAATCACTGCCAATTATTGAGGATGAAGAAGAAGATGAAGATGAAGATGAAGACAACTTAAGAGATTAGATTCAATTGGAACATTATTGTATGTTATAATATTGGTTTTATTTTCACTAGTTACGTATCTTCATATCTGATGTGTTTTATGTGGATTATAAAACTTGAAAATTAGGATTTACTTGTGTGCGTTTAATTATTCTCATTTTAAATTTATTTATATTTCAATTTAATTTAATAAATCATTTATAATCAATTAATTACTTAATTAATATTAATTTATGCAGTAATTAAAAAAATTCAGCAGTGACATGTCGTCACTTAAATGGTTTAAGCGAGGACATGTGGTGTTTTAGCGATGCCCTTTTGTTGTCGCTATTTCGTAGTGAGTTTAGAATATCTAATAATTCTTAATTTGTAACAGTAATTCCAAGTAAGAAAAGTTTGTTTTCAGTGGGAAAAAAAAGAAAAGTAATTCATGTAGAGTGTGTAGTGGTTAATACATACCTGTCTTTGACCCGCTTGTAATCAGTCGTGGGAATTTTGTTTGCATCTTCTGCATAGAGAAGGTGGATCCCGCACTCTTTTATCATCCCATTTTCATGTCGTTCTCGGCTTTTATCCCCAAAGACGAGGTCAAATGACGCCGCCGGAGTCGCATTACGGCAAGTAGCTGAGCTTTTAACAAGAGCACGGGTGTAGTGGCTGTAGTCATCCCACAAGAATACATGACCAGACTTGACAATTTCATTAGTTGCGTGACGGTCATAACTTTCCAGGAAAAGCCCGTAGTGCCCGCTACCAACTGAAGGAAACTTCCCTCCCCATGCCGAACAGCTCTCCCATGACAGTGGATCGTTGTCGTCGGTTAGGCAACGAAGATGACAGAGAAGAATAAAGTTGCATTGCAAACTGTACTCCCTATAATCAACCAACGCACATAGAGTAAAACCCAAGAAGTTGGTACCGAAATAAGCTTGAGGAAGTTTGATACTCATTGAAGGTCCGTTGGAATGATACGTAAAGTACTTGGGAACTTTATTTCCTGGACAACAAACACTGAACGTAGAAAAACGTGCTTCCAGCTCCTGTTCCATGTAGAGAATCTGAATTAATGAAATAGGCAGTTCAATGAAAGCCTCAATTTTTAAACCAAAAAAAAAAAAGAGCAATGATTTAAAGAAAAAAGAAAAAAGCAAACGGTGAGAAGGAGATATATTACTCTTCTATGTTTAGATGAATATGACTCAGCTGCGCGCATGATTTTGAGTTGTGCATCCGTTATTATGTCGTTACATACATTCTGCTTCAGTTTCAAGCAATCGTAATAAACAAATCTCCCGCCAAAATCTTGAATTTTCTTGCGCCCTTGCATGGTTGCTGTTCTTGAACTACTTTCCACAAATTCAAGTGATGTGCAGCCCTGTGCGTCAACATATTTCAGACACAATGGAAGCTTTGGCAAAATCTTGAGCTTTGAACATCCGCGAATGCTGAGACATTGGAGATTGGTCAAATTCTTAATGTTGCCTGGAATAACCTCAAGGTATTTGCACATATCAAGATTTAGATATTGAAGTCCATTCAGATATTCAATGAAGGAAGCTGGTATCTCTTTGAGTGCCATTTTACTTAACAGAAGATCAGTCAAAAGATTCATAGGCTGAGAGATTTCTGGTAGCTCCTGCAATGCTGTCCCACTCAAGTTTAAAAATGTTAAACTTGGATGGTTAATGTTTGGAAGCTTTACTAAGCTTGTGCAGTAACTGACATTGAGACTTCTGAGATGAGCAAGATTGTCAAAATTTGGGAGCTCCACCAAGCTAATACAATATGTAAGATCTATACTCTCAAGTTTTGACGCATAAGAGAGATCCGGGACTCTAATTAGATGCTCACAGTATGCAAGCCTGATAGATTTCAACTTTGGAAGATGCTGTCACAAAAAGAAAATTTATAAGAAGAATTTAGCATGTCATTTTAGAGATTGAACTTTAATTCGACATTTCACTAGTAGTACTGAAGCATACCAAGCCTCCACTCCACAATTGCTTAAGTGGACTATGAGATATATCAAGTGTAACAAGATTCCGAGGCATAAATTTTGAAGGCAAGGACTTTAATGGGTATCCATCCCAGGAGAGACGCCTAAGTGAGTTAGGAAGATGATGAAGACCTTGAGGAAAGAATAATTTGCATTTTCCGGCATCTTCAGAATTAAAAACTGAGAGGATTCTTAGTTTTTCCATATATTTGAAGGCCATAGGATCCAAGAGCACCTCTTCGCTCTCATGCATATCAAGATATATTCCTTCAATTGATTTAGTACCCTGTTAATAGTAGACAAATAATAGATGAGCAAATGTACTACCAATAAAAAAAAATGCTCAAAACCACACACACACATGTTGGACCTGTTTGCTGAAGCAATTTTCATTAGAAGGCTCATGATGATAAAAGTATTTTGAAAGTTAGTTCAATATGTTCAGCGCTTACTTTGTTATTTTCCAACATATGAAAGACATCTTCAGCAATCCACAGCCTACTTCGCTCTCCAGGATTATTAGATTCTTGTCGAATGATTTCCCAACCAATCTTCCGTATTAAATCATGCATCTGGATCTTGTTGTCTTCGATGGTTACAAGTGATTTATTGACGAGATCATCTATTATTGTATCCACAGAGTGATCATGTGTAGAAAGAATTTTTTCAACAAAGTCCTTATCCATACCATTAAAAAATGCTGCTATGTCAAGAAATGTATCCTTAGCATCTTCATCCAATCCATCATAACTCACTCTCACCGCAGTTTGTATTCTCTCATGAGGAGATTTTTCTATTAATTTCTCAAAGGTACTTTCCCATTCTTCTGCAGCCTTGCAACGGAGTAGGGAAGACAAAACCTCAAGCGCTAGAGGAATGCCACAAGCATAATTTATTATCCTATCAGACATCTCTATACGGCAATCTGATGTGATGTTGTTCCCTTTATAAACCTTCGAATGAAAGAAACAAAGAGCTTCATCAAAGTTCAATGGCTCAGCTTCGTATATCTCAATTTCTCCATATCTAAGAAGTTCTCTATCTCTAGTTGTTATAATTATCCTACTTCCAAGGCCAAAAAAATCACGATTTCCAACTAAGCGTTCAAGTTGCTCTGTATCATTTACATCATCAAGCACAACAAGCACCTTTTTTTTGCTGAGCCTATGCTTTGTTGCCAGCAGATCACTTGTACTTGGATTTCTTATCTCCAATAGTTCTCCGAAAAGTTTATCCTCTAAATAGCGCAATCCATGTTTTGATTGGTCTTCCCTAACATTCGCGAGAAAGCAGCTACTTTCAAATTGAGATAACAAATGCTTGAACACAGCACGAGCAAGGGTAGTCTTTCCTATACCAGCCATGCCCCAAATGCCAATAATGCGCACATCATGTGTCTGATCAAGTTGTAGCAATGATTTTATATTCTCAAGGCGCTCGCTAATTCCGACAAGATTATCTGAGAAGTTATCACTTGATGATGTACAATCCAACTTCTTCAAAACGTCATCAGCAATGTTCTCAACTAGTTCATAATCAGTCCTAAGATGCATAAAGAACAATTAATCAATGATAAAAAAAATGAAAGAATTTTTTTTTTTTTGGAAACAAAAATATGAAAGATTTAAAAATAAAAAAACAAGAGCACATCTTTTCTTCTAGTTATGTTGCATTTGGACTAAAATTTCTATTATTTTTATGCTGGTCAAGTGTTTTGAAACGTCTGAAAACTTTTCTTCTCGTTTTACGTATTGGGACTTGCAATGTTAGAGGAGCAGGCAAAGGAAAAGGTAAAACAACTAAAGAAACATAAAATAAGTGCTGACTGGACCTAGTATCATTGTCTCAGATCTTCAAGATAGGATATTTACTTTGTTTTAATGGGGAAAGCAGAAACTTTTCCAAGAAATATTCACAAAGAAAATGGCCAAGCGGTCCATGAACTTCTAGTAAAAATAAACATTTTCTTCCTGCTATATTGTGAAGATCAACAAATTTTCTGGGGTTCACAGCCATGATATATGACTCACATATACATATAAGCGATGTAAAGCAATAATTACCAAACAGCTATAACAATCAAACAATAATAGTAATTGCGTTATAACTTGGAGTTAGTATTATCTTTTCTTGCATAATATAATGAGTTAGCCAAAGATGTGCAAGCAGAAATGCAATTAGCTAGAGCTACCTGGAATTTTTTGCGTCCCATCCAGATAAACCGGCTGTTGCAGTTAATGCTGCTTCCCATTGGTGCACTTTGTCCATTTTGTCGTTGAAACGGCTTTTAAGTTCGGCAAACGGAACAGCAAACTCCCCTTGTTGTTTCCGGACATCTGACGGATCTACGTCATAGAAAATAGGTAAAACCATATGTCCGTTTTGCTTGCATTGGTTTATATGCACAAGTTCATCTAAACACCATGAGGAAGAAGCATAATTCCTTGAGAATATTACAATGGAAAGCCTTGATTCCTGGATCACTTTGAGAAGCGTAGATGAAATTTCACTCCCTCTTTCAAGTCTGTCATCCATATAGGAATCGATATTTCTTCGACGTAAAGCAGCATGAAGATGGCTTGTAAAGTTGTTACGGGTATCCTCACCTCTGAAACTTATGAAGACTTCATACTTAGAGGAAGTGACGGTAGCAGTTAGAGAAGAAGAAGCATCCAGATTTACGTTCCACCAAATCCACAAATTGAAACTTAAAGACAAAAAAAGCCTTTCTTAACCTTTTCTTGTCACAACATGAAACTCTGCTTTTAATTCTTCACAGAATGCCGGGACACAGTCAACTTTTGTCCTGTAAATGGTTATAGAATTTTAATAATGACAGAGGGCGAAGCCATTTAGAGTGCATATATTTAAAAAAAAAAAAATATTTTCCTTAATCTCACGGTTAGCTAAGCATTATAGAAAGAACTGTCCCATAATTAAAAATGAGAAATAAGGTTTCTCAAATATGAATTTATTATAAAATGTGAAATATGAAATTAAAGTTTCATGGTATGTTCTCCCAAAAAAAAAAAAAAGTTTCATGGTCTGTTATAACTCATTCTTAAATTACTGCTACTTTTGTTAGTGAAAATCTAAGTTTCTTGATTTTAAGAATGATTTGGGTGCTAACAGAAGGCATATTAATGTTTATTCCATTATAATGAAGACTAGTTCAAGTGGTTGGATAGGTGAGTGTGTGCGTGCGTTCATGTAAATATAGTTTCTATGTTATTACTGTATTTTATGACTATCATTGTTTTGGTCACCTGTAAATTTTTGTATTTTTTTTGCAAAATACTGTATTAAAATGTATATTTTCAGGCTATCGCAAGTGCTGGCAAAAGAGAAAGGTAAGAGGTAAGGACGAGAAAGAGATAATGATATTTTGGAGTTATCTCATTCTTTCATGATATGTTATTTTTTAAGAACATACAACATTATTTATTAATTCTTAATTTAAATATGTTATTTTACTATTTCAACCAGTTTTTATAATATTTTATCTACCATATATTCAAATTTATTTCATTTATTTTTCTCAGCCCCTCTCTTATTCTCACTTTTTTTCTTTCACTTACTTCCACAAAATTTTTCTTTCATCATTTTTAGCAAAAGTAATTATTCCTCAAAATCATTGACTTCAATAATAATCACAGTTGTATTACGAATTCATATCATTATATTACAATATACATAGTAAATTGTTATCACACAAAAAATCATATGATATATTGCTTTTTTTTGGCTGAATATAATATATTTCTTATTCAACTAAAATTTGAGTTACCCAAAAAATGAGTTACCTTCTAAGAACCCAAAAAAAAAAAAAAAAAAAAAGTAAAAACGAGTTCTGTCGTGTAGGATCTAATCCGATAATATGAATTTAGCAAAAAAAAAAAAAAAAAATCCGATAACATGAGTAAAATTCCTTAAAACAAAATGCATTCTGACAAGACCTTTGTGTATACTTAGAAATCGGAACGAAAAACTCAAGCACAACTCCTGATCAGAGAGACGTAAAAGGAAACTAATAAAAGTAATTAACCGGATACTTAAACTACAAAGAAACAATAAAGGAGTCCAGATTTATATCATTAAAAAAAAAAAAAAAGCAAGCTAAAAAATTGAAATTTACCAACTCATCTTGCGCAATCTTCAAGAAGATCCATATCCTACCGTACATACCCAAAAAAATCCAGAGACAAAATAGAATTTGTGTTTCCTTGTGTAGATTTGCATCTTCAAAATTAGAAGATAGTCTGAGAACAAAACGGAGTGATGTAAAAGGGGTCCTAAATTTTCGGAAGACAAGTTGCCTGGAATATACCAGGATACTTCCACGTGCCTTACTCGAAAGGAAGAAAAAACCAATGTAAAATTACTGTTATAACTCGTTCTTAAATTACAGTTAGTTTTATTAGTGAAAATCTAAGTTTCTTGACTTTAAGAATGATTTAGGTGCCAAAACAAGGTTTTAAAAGGCGGAGTCGGCCCTCGAGGTGTAAGAATGCGGATAAAAAAAATTTAAAAATAATAATTGTAATTAGAAATTAATCCATTCTCACAATAATCATTAAAACAAGAAATTAAATCAATAAAACCAAAAAAGACAAATCTAGTTTACAACTAGAGACAAAAAAAAGATTAAATAGTCAAATCCTAATATCACAATGTTCATAAAATCATTGCTTGAGAATAATTTCTTTTGATAATTTCCTGTTTCGGTTTGTCTTTGATCTTCTAGAAAAGAAAGCTTGACTTGTGCTTGCTTGTTTGTTGCTTGGAGCCGAGAGAAGGAAGAGAAAAGTGAGAGAGAGACTCTGTTGATTGAGGGAGATAACAAAAAAAGAAAGAAAAAAAAAAAGAAAAAACAAAAAACTTAGGGGAATTTTCATAAATGTGATCTTTTAAGATTTGTTATTTTATAATTTTATATGTTTATTTGTGGTACAACTAATATGTAATACGAATGCTAGTGTGACATAAACTTTTCTAAGTATGGTATAAATAAATACAACTTTTAAAAATGTGGTATAACATGTAATTTTCTCACAATGAAAAAACATTGTTGTCTGATGAAGTATAGGGTATTTTTCATGGAAAATTTTTATAAATACAATATTTTAAGACTTACTTATTTTTATAAATATTATGCATGATAATATACGACACAACTTAATATATCGTATGAATGATAGTGTAGTATAAGTTATTCTAAATGTGACGTAGATAAACATAACTTTTAAAAGTGTTACAACACATGTAATTTCTTGTTTTTTATTGTTTTTGACCCATTAAGCTTAGGGTTTTGCAATTTTTAGAGCCCAAATGATTTTGGCCCCTTTAAAATTATGTGCCTAACTTAAGTAGGGTTAAAAAAGGGAATTTTCATTAATATTATCTTTTAAGACTTACTTTTTATAATTGTTACACATGTAAGTTTATAATACAACTTAATATGTAGTATGAATGATAGTGTGACATAATTTTTTTTTAAATGTAACATCAATAATCACAACTTTTAAAAGTGTAGCATAACATGTAATTTATTATATGAAAAAACACCTAATAGGGTGTCATATTATGAGGCGCATGCCTCTTGCACCTCAAGAGGTGTAGCTGAGATGAGGTGCACAACTTACGTGGATGAGGCGCACTGGCCTATAGAGAGTAGATTTTGAGGCACTTTTTGAGCACCTCGCTCTAAAAGCATGCCCTAAGGCGTGGGCCTCAGGCGCTTTTGAAAACATTAGTGCTAACAGAAGGCATATTAATGGTTTATTCTATTACAACGAAGACTAGTTCAAGTGGTTGGATAGGTGAGTGTGTGCGTGTGTTCATGTAAATATAGATTTGATGTTATTATTGTATTTTTTGACTGTCAGTGTTTTGATCGCCTGTAATTTTTTATTTTTATTTTTGCACAATATTATATTAACATGTAAATACTATATTTTTAGGCCATTGCATGTGCGCCGACAAATGAAGAAGGTGAGAGATAGAGGAAAGAAAGAGGTAATGATATTTTGGAGTTATCTCATTTTTTCATGACATGCTTTTCTTTTAAACATATGACATTATTTACTAATTCTTAACCTAAATATGTTATTTTTTTATTTCTATCTTTTTTTCTTATAATATTTTAGCTACCACATATTCAAATTTATTTCATTTATTTTTCTCAGCCCCTCTCTTATTCTCACTTTTTGTCTCACTTACTTCCACAAAATTTTTCTTTCATCATTTTTAGTTAAAGTAATTATTCCTCAAAATTATTGACTTCAATAATAATCACAATTGTATTACGAATTCATATCATTATATTACAATATACATAATAAATTGTAATCCCACAAAAAATCATATGATATATTGCTTTTTTTTTGGCCGAATACAATATATTTCTTATTCAACTAAAATTTGAGTTACCCAAAAAAATGAGTTATCTTCTAAGAACCCAAAAAAAAAAAAAAAAAGTGAAAACGAGTTTTGTCGTGTAGGATCAAATTCGATAATATGAATTTAGCTATAAAAAAAAAATCCGGTGATATGAGTAAAATTCCTTAAAACAAAATACATTCTGAAAAGACCTTTGAGTATACGTATAGAAATCGGAACGAAAAACTCTAGCACAACTCCCGATCAGAGAGACGTAAAGGGAAACTAATAAAAGTAATTAACCGGATACTTAAATTAAAAAGAAACAATAGAGGAATCCAGATGCACATCATTAAAAAAAAAAAAAAAAAAAAAGTAAGCTAAAAAATTGAGCAACTCATCATGCGCAATCTTCAAGAAGATTATATCCTGCCGTACATACCCAAAAAATCCAGAAACAAAGTATAATTTTTTTTTTTTCTTGTGTGGATTTGCATATTCAAAATTAGAATATAGTCTGAGAACAAAACGGAGTGATGCAAAAGGGGTCCCAAATTTCCGGAAGAGAAGTCGCCTGGAATTACTTAGGATGCTTCCATGTGCCTTACACGAGGGGAAGACAAAACCAATATAAAATTAGGACAAACGGATAGTCAATGAAGACACGGATAGTCAATGAAGACTTGCAAAATATTATAAAGATCTTAATTGCTTGGCGGACTGTTTGGCAAAATAATTATTTATTAGGATTGGAAGTATCGTTTTTTATTTTTATTTTTTAGTATCTGCCCAAGTTTTACAAATTAAAGAATTGGATTTTTCCCAAATGGTTGTTAGTGATATATAAATTTGTGGTTTATCACTAATTTATTCAATGGTCTATCACTAATTAATTTTAGTTTGTCACAAGTTAACTTGATGGTTTACCAATGGTTGACTAATATCAGTTACTAATTAACTAATTTTACTCAATAATTTATTGATTTATCAATAACAAACCGCTAAAATTTTAATGATAAACCAAGCTATAGAATGAGAGATTATACTTTTTTTTTTTTTTGGACTGAGAGAGATTATAGTTTATTACGGATTAACCACTGAAAAAGGTGGCTGAAAAGAGTTTCGTCGTTTGCCCGAAAAGAGTTCGACCATCTGTGGGAAAAGGTGACTTTAGATGCTTGACCATTTACTGAATTTTTTTTCTTATTATTTCAGATATGATCATGTATATTATCCGTCCCCCAAAAAAATAGAACTTCTAAGAAATAATCAACTTTTTTTTTATTTAACTCTAATAATGGATTTATATGAGGTCGCTACTAGGTAATGTATTTCTATCTTGATGAATCTAATTTGAGTGAAGACAATTAGATCTCATGTATCATTACCCCAGACCCAAACGATGACAAGAATTATAAAGACATAATACCAACTTTCCATTTACGTGCATTATACCGTGCATTTACCTTGTAATTAGCATAGACAAAATGTGTGCATTGTTGGTGTCTATATATTCTGGAAGTTCAATAAAATTCTGCCTTTTTGACCAGTGTGTTGAGCAACCATCGAGAAGCTATGAACGAGAGTGGGCAGCCATACCGCATCGATTTTATTTTTATTTCAATATTGTATATAAAATTTTATAAAAATTATATTTCGTCCCTTTAAAATTATACTCTGTCCCTGAAATTATATTCCATCATTCCTAAAAGTTCTACATCTCCTTATATTTAATTTTGTTTGACAATGTTAGTATTAGGTTCGGCAATTTTGGACATGACACGATAACATGATAGAAAATGACGCGAGATAAGTGAGTATGGACCGCATGTTTATTAATAGGGTCGTAAATGAGTTGACACGAATAATACAAAAATAAACAGATTGGAATCGTGTCAACACGTTTAACATGCTTTAACACGTTTAATTAAACGGGCCACAAATGTAATGACCGAGAAAATGTCATTAATAAAACCTAATATTTTATTAGGTTTAATTAATGAATTTACTTTTTAAAAAAATGCAATTTTTGTAAAAAATTGTAATTTCATAAAAATTATGATAAAATAGGAATAAACGGCATTGATTGCATATTTTATGGGAAATATGATGAACTGTTGGATATGGTAAAATACAGATTTTATGAGTTGAATTATTCAGAAATCTATGAATAATATCCATAAAATGAATGCTATATCACAATTAATTGTGAAATGGTGGTATAAGCGAATGAACGACTAGAATGCAACTAGGACACAGAGGTTGTCCAAACCCTAACCTGGGGTAGAAAGGAGGCCAAAGCAGTATAAGAATACTGCTAAGTGAAAACACGATACGAAAAATGTTATGATTGGCCTCCAAAATTGAACGAAAAGTAAGTTAAATATTTTTATACAGTCTAAGGATAGGAAATACACTGTGTTGACCACAACAGTATAAGAAAAATACTGCGTGATGAAAAATTACACTGTGTAAATTTTGGGCCCCACAAAGTGGACACCCAATTGAATTTGATTGGGCCACCAAGCCTTGAAATGTGGCCCAATAGTAAGAGGACACCTAGGGGGTAATCAAGTGGGTGACCATGAGTCACCAAGTGGAGAAGAATGCATTTAAGGCTTGGTTATCACAAAATTTCCTTCCTTTCTTCTTTCCCAAGTTCGGCAGCCCTTGAAGGAAACTTTCAAAAAATTTTCTCAACCTCAAAAATTACAAAAATAGCCCCAAAACAATTTTAGAAGCAAACTCCAAGGATTTTTACAAGATTAGAGGTAAAATTCCAAACTTTTTGTTGAGTTTTCAAGGGGTTTTTCATGGGTTGAAGGGGAAATATTAACCCATGTCATTTTTGCATGAAAAGGGAGTTTGGAAGGCAGATCAAAAGAGATTTCAAGGCTAGAAATCAAAAAGACGCTATTTTGGTAAGTTTTGATATTTAAAGTTTTGAATTTTTGTTTGATTTCTATTTTCTCAAACCCATATGAGCTTTTGAGCTTATATTTGATGGAATTATATGTGAATATGATGAATGACCTGGTTAGAAAATGAATTTTTGGTTTATGGTGCAAAATGCTGGTTTTTGCATAAAATTATATTTTTGTAATTTCAAGGCTAAATTGTGTAAAAATGAGGTTTGAGCATGAAAATGACCTGATTAAGGCATAGAATAGACTCTGCAGGAGTAGATTTAAAATTTTGAAAAGGATTTTGATAAAAACGTCCAAGGGACTAAATTGAAAGAAAACTTTCTTTCTCGGCAGAAATAGAAAATTGCCGAAAACACCCCTTTATAGTGAGATTTTGAGAAAGTTAAAACATAAAAGTTGTAGATCTCGACGAAACTGTTAAATGTCATAGACGGTTCGTCAAAAAACTCAACTGTTTGTGAGTTTTTGAATTTTCAAGAATTTATTAAAAGTGAAAATACGATAAAATGGCAAAAACGTAATTTTTTAAAATGATTTGAGGTATGGTACTTCAAGCAAAAATATTTTTTATGAAAAATAGAAATTTTTGATGTAAAGAGAAAATTTTAACCCCGGGGGCAAAATTGTCTCAATTTTTGGTTTAAGGATTAAACCGTAAAGTTTTATGAAAATGGGACTTAAGTGTGAAATAAAGGGATGCGAGCCACTAGGACATTATTTTGAATTAATATGTGGACGTTTTTATTTAAAAGAACGGAACCAAGCTCAAATAGGTCAGTAAGGCCACGGAGGGCAAAATCGTCATTTTTGCCCGAATAACCCGAATAGCTCTAGAAGGGTCTCAAGTAAGAAAAGAAAGTGATTAGAAAGATTTCGACTCTTTGTAAGTGACGATAGGGTAGAATTCGACATAAATAAGGAAATTAGTATTTATAGAGTTGTGTATAGTTATACAACTCGAATAATTAAGTAATGAACATTTTATAACGAAACGTACTGAAAATTGGCTAATAATGTTGTAATTGGCCAACAGGATCCTAGAAGTCTAGGAGAAAGGAGAACAAAGTTGATTTTTGCGGTGCGCAAAAACAAGTAAGTACCCTTCCCACCTATAGCATGAAATGGTAGGTGTAGAATGCGAGAATATGCATATTACGATATAAATTCCAATGTGAACTTGTTTGTTGCTATGAAATGAATGCCTAGAGATATAGATTCAGTACCTGTGTGTATACGATTAAAATACTTGAGTGTATATCATGTTATGTATTGTTACATGCGATATATGGTGTACTTGTGTACACGATCATGAAAACATGTATGTTTATGAAATAGGTACTTGTGGGTACTCTGAAATGCATACGAACTTATGTTTTATGGATAACATGTGAATATCATTTCATGCCTGGTATGACAACCATATTAAATGAACTAGTAAATATGTCACCAGAAGTTAAGAAAAGTGTCGTACCGCCTCCCGAAGTAAGGGGAGTTTAAAAGATAAAATATAGTCACGGTGTTACGTAGACCCTAATGAAATTGTGCAATGGTACGAACACTTGGGCCCTAATGGAAGATAAGAAACGATGAAGATAAGGAAAGTTCATAAGAAAGCATAATTGAACCATGCATTCATTTGATTGTCCATATGGGATTTATGGGACTTACTGGGTGTTAGCTCATCAAGTATTTTATGCTGTAGGTATTCCGACGAGAAGGGTAGAATAAATTCTAACAATGAGTTGGCGGACGGATGATGTGTGCAGATTGGGTATGGAGTCCGCTAATGATTGTTTCCGCTATGTGTATTAAAAGTTATTTCGAAAAGAAGAGTTTAAACAGAAAAATGTTGTAAAGTAAGAATGTTTATGTAAATACAAGATTGTGAAAGTATTTTGGAAGTTTTCGAAAATTATAGTATGTGAAATATTTATTCAATTTGAAAAAAAGAAATAAGTTCTCTCAATTTTTGCCCCTAAGTAAGTAAGAAAAAGATTTTATCACAGCCCGAAAAGGCGGGTTGTGACAGTTGGTATCAGAGCAGAAGTCTTGCCATCCTACTACACACTGTCATTTGCTCCATCGCCATTGCTCAAGTAAGATAGTTTTATTTTAAGCATGAGAATGTTTAGTATGGTCAAGTATAGTATTGATACATTAATTACGATGACAAATATAATATATGGCGGAGCCGCATCCTCATAGCGACATGGAGGCTGATAGACGAGCAAGTATAGCGTTTCGAGACGTGATGCCATCACGTTAATCTGGGAGTCGGCAGCCTATGGCGCTGACTGAATGGCTTCACGCGGTTGAGGTGACCTTTGACGTATGCCACACGCCACCATACCTCCAGGTTTTACTAGCTTCCGGATTGTTGCTACGGGAAGCGTTAGTATGGTGGTTAAGAATTACACTAGACAAACGACCAAGAGATTGGCCAGATTTTAGAGGACAGATACTAATAGAGTTCGCACCCGCACCCCTAGTAGATGCCATACATGTCCAGATAATTCCGATGCTGTGGGCAGCTTGGCGACACAGGTTGTACTTACGCGTGGAACCAATCTGGGGAAGATATGTGCGTGAGCCGGTAGACCACTATATTATGAGGTTTCACCGAACCATGATGCCATTGATACCCCCAGAAATACTTTTACGGCGCATCTGCTATCTTGTTTGGAGAGATTTACCTTGGGCAGTTCAACAGCAGATACAGTATCCGGGGAATTTTATCAGTGTCAACGACTTCCTTATGGCAGTGCTACATGCAGCACAGAATGTGGTCGCACCTCTAGAAGGTCCTCCGATGAACATAGAAGTGGATGACGATGACGACAACGACGATGATGATGATGATAGTAATGATGACATGGATGAAGAGCCCGAGCCTCCTGAAGTCATAATTACAAGTGATGATGAATCTACGGATTCGGATGAAGAAGAAGAAGAGGAGCCCGAAGAGGATCCTAATCAAAGTGATATGTCGGGAGTCGAGTCCGACTAAAGAAAGTTTATGAAGACTTTTGTGTAGTCTAATGTACATAGATAAGGGATTAGTATTATTTTGAGCCTTTTGGCTTTGTATATACATGTATGTCCGGCAAGTGGTATCCTTCCCGGCAATAGGGTATATGTAGTCGGAAGTGATAACTGCTCCCGGAAATAATATGAATAGTTTATGTATGAAAGGGAAAGAAAGTATGTATGTTAAGTCATGTATGTAATGTTATGAAGAATGTAAGGAGGAAATGAAAAAGGATTATGAAATGAAACGTATGAAAGTTTATGAAATGAAATGTATGAAGGTTCATGAAATGAAATGTATGAAAAGTAAATGCAATGAAATGAATGAAAGCAATGAATTGAGTTCATGTGAAAATGTATGAAAGCAATGTATTAAGTTCATGTGATTATGTATAAAGTAAGATATTGAGTTCATGTAATGGTATATGTTGTATGTATTTATATGATTTAAATATATATACCCTTATTGACTGAATGCTATTGAGTTAATGGCATATGCTAATATAGTAACGAAATTATGCAATAGGTGAAGAAAGACTAACATCGATGGCGGATATATTTGGAGGACCGATGAATCCGGATCTAATGGCTATGATTATAGAAATGCAACAGAAGCTCCAAGCTCAGGAGCGAGAATTGCAAGGTTTATGGGAACAATTAGCTAATTAGAATCCCGTACCACTAGCATGCGCAGATACGCCACCCCTAGTACCACCGCCACGACTAGCGGAACTAGCAGTCCCCACTGCTCCAGTAGTACCCAGTACTGAATTTTATGAAAGATTCCGGAAGATGAAGGCCCCGAAATTTAATGGATCAACAGACCCATTAGAGGCTGACGATTGGCTTACTGGTATCGAAAGGATACTAAAATTTATGGGACTTAGTGACCATGAGAAAGTCCTATGCGTTTGGTTTTCTCTCACCAAAGACGCCAGAAGGTGGTAGGAATCCATAGAACGCAGAAGGAATATTGAAGACATGTTATGGTCGGATTTTGTAGAAGAATTCGGTAGTGCCTACTTCAATGTGGAGACCATGGCGGCCCAACATGAAGAATTTAATAATTTCAAGCAAGGTAACCTGTCCGTAGCTGATGCTGTGAAGAGGTTTAATCAACTAGCATGACTTTATCCCGAGTTAGTACCTACTGATTGGGAACGAATCAGACGATTGATGAGAATATTTAGAACTGACATTGCCCTTATAGTTGATAGTGGAGGGCAAGCTCCCAAAGATGTGGAAGATTGTATTGAACGGGCGGCCAGGGCTGAGTTTAGAATTGCCCGTGACAAAGAGGAAAGAGCAAGGATTTTCAAAGCTCAGAAAGACGAGAAAGCCTTAACTAAGCAAGGTCAAGTTGCTCAGGTAAAGGGGCAAGGAAGTGCCTCGAGTCAAGGGCCCTCCCAGAATTTTCCAGTAGGACGCAGCCGTAATTTTGGCAATAAAAGGAAATGGAATGTAAGTAGTTCAAAAAATCAGAAGGGACAGCCCCAGAAGAGGATTAACGATGGAAGGAATAACATGCCCCTCTATGGTCAATGAGGGAAAAGACATGCAGGGGAATGCAAGGCCAGCACTAATAAGTGCTATATATGTGGAAAGGAGGGGCACTATGCCAGAAACTGTTTTTCTAATCCTCAAGGTCAAACTAGTCAGGCACAACAAAGGCCTCAAGGAAATCAGTTACATGCGGCCCAAGTTCAGGCCCAGATTGAAGGCCCTAGTGTCAATCAAGAGCGTTTAGAAGCTCTAGAACTAAGTAGGCGAATTTATGCCTACATGAAGAAAGTAGAGGACGCAGGAACCTCATCGGTGGTGACAGGTCAGTTTTCTGTTGCCAACACTAATGCATATGTTTTGTTTGATTCTGGTGCAACACATTCGTTTGCATCACTTAAGTTTGCGAAACGACTAGGAAGTAAAGGAGATAGAATAGAACAAACTTTTAAAGTTGCACTACCATCTGGGGAGGTATTAAGTGCTGATTATTGGTTATGCCATGTACCAATAGTCATTTGTGGAAAGGAATTGTATATTGATTTTATAATAATCGATATATAAGATTACGATGTCATCCTAGGAATGGATTTCCTAGGAAAATACATGGCTAAGATTAACTGTCGACACCACAAGGTTACATTTCGACCTTCCAGAAGTAAAAAGTTTGTGTATTCTGGGAAGATTCCCAAAGCTCCTAAGGTGATGATCTCAGTGCTGAAGGCGAGGAAGATGCTGAAAAGCAGATCCACCGATTATCTAGTGAATTTAGTAAGGAAAGATCAAGAGGCTCAGTTAGGACCAGAGAAGGTCTCCATCGTAAAAGAATTCATTGATGTATTTCCTGACGAGTTGCCAGGATTGTCACCGGAACAGGAAATTTCATTTGAGATCAAATTGACGCCCGGCACAGCCCCGATTTCGAAAGCGCCATATCGAATGGCACCAAGGGAACTCAAGGAACTTCAGGCTCAACTGAAGGAATTGTTGGATAAGGGATTCATCCGACCAAGTCACTCCCCATGGGGGGCACCTGTCCTATTTGTCAAGAAGAAGGATGAAATGTTACGAATGTGCATTGATTATCGGGAACTGAACAAGGTCACGATTAAGAACAAGTATCCACACCCGAGGATCGATGATTTGTTCGATCAACTAAAAGGAGCGTCAGTATTCTCAAGGATTGATCTGCGCTTGGGATATCACCAACTTCGAGTTAAAGAAAAAGATGTACTGAAGACGGCGTTCCGAACACGTTATGGGCATTACGAGTTTTGCATCATGCCATTTGGACTGACCAATGCCCCAGCAACCTTCATGGATCTCATGAACCAGATCTTCAAGAAATATCTCGATAAGTTCGTCATTGTTTTCATTGACGATATTCTCATATATTCAAGAACGCCAAAGGAACATGAAGAGCACTTAAGGATTGCATTGCGGTTGCTGAGAGAGCATCAATTATATGCAAAATTCTCGAAATGTGAGTTTTGGCTAGATAAGGTTCATTTCCTTGGACACGTGGTGACACGGGATGGAATATCCGTTGATATTTCCAAAGTGGAAGCGGTGAATAAGTGGCCTACACCGAGAAGCGTAACGAAAATCAAAAGTTTCCTTGGATTAGCAAGCTACTATTGACGTTTTGTAGAGGGATTTTCCCAACTTGCAGCACCACTCACTACACTTACACGAAAAGCAGCAAAGTACGAATGGACTAAGAAATGTGAGGAAAGTTTCAAGGAGTTAAAAAGGCGACTTACAAGTGCTCCAGTACTGACAATACTTGATCTAGACTTAGGAAAGTTTGTAATCTACAGTGATGCATCAAAAATGGGACTGGGAGCCGTATTGATGCAAAATGAAAAGGTGATTGCGTATGCATCTCGACAATTGAAAGATCATGAAAGGAATTATCCGACGCATGACTTAAAGTTAGCGGCGGTTGTATTTGCGTTGAAGATATGGCGCCACTACCTGTATGGAGCTAAGTGCGAGATTTATACGGACCATCAGAGTCTGAAATATATCTTCACGCAGAAAGAGCTCAACATGAGACAACAAAGGTGGCTAGAGTTAGTCAAAGACTATGACTGTGAGATCCTGTATCACCCGGGAAAGGCTAACCGAGTAGCTGATGCCCTTAGTCGTAGAACCATGTCTTCGCTTGCGATGATAAAGTTAATGCCAAGACCTCTTCAAAAGGACTTAATAGAAGCGGGAATAGAGCTAGTCACTGGAGGATTAGCCAATTTATCTTTTCGACCCGCTATCTTGGAGAACCTAAAGGAGCGACAAGAAGCAGATTCGTTGCTGCTTAAAGCTAAGAATGAAGCTCTTGAGGACAAAGAAACGAAATTTAGCATCTTAGACGATGGCATTCTCCGTTATAAGGGCAGAGTCTGCATTCCCAAAGACGAAAGATTAAAGAAGCAAGTACTAGAGTAAGCTCATGAAGCACCCTACGTGGCTCATCTAGGAGCTACTAAGATGTACCAAGATTTAAAAAAAACACTATTGGTGGCACGAAATGAAGAATGATGTCGCGTAGTTTGTCGCTAAATGTCTTACGTGCCAAAAGGAGAAAGCCGAGCATCAACGGCCGACAGGCGAATTATAGAAGATCGAAATTCCAAAATGGAAATGGGACCAGATAACTATGGATCTGGTGACTGGGCTATCCAAGACTACGGGTGGACACGATGCTATATGGGTAATAATTGATACATTGATGAAATCAACCCACTTTTTACCCTTCAAACTCAGCAGTCCTGTGGAAAGACTAGCTAAATTATATGTAGCCTAGATAGTTAGATATCACGGAGTTCCGAAATCTATTATTTCTGATCAAGATGGTCGGTTTACCTCTAGGTTTTGGAGGAGCGTTCACCAAGCAATGGGAACAAAGCTGATTTTTACTACATGCTGAGAGCCTATATGCTAGATTTCAAAGGAGGATGGGACAAGAAGCTTCCATTGATTGAATTTGCCTACAATAATAGCTATCAAGCTTCCATAGAAATGGCTCCTTATAAAGCTCCTTATGGAAGAAAATGTAGATCGCCACTGCATTGGCATGAAATAGGAGAAAAGGCGTTATCGACAACAGATATTGTACAAAGGATGACGAAGGATGTGAAACTAATCTGTCAACGAATGGAAACTGCCTTCAGTCGTCAAAAGAGTTATGCAGATCGACGACGAAGACCCCTAGAATTCCAAGTAGGGGATTTGGTCTTCTTGAAGGTGACACCAATGAAAGGAGTAATTAGATTTGGAAAGAAAGGAAAGCTTGGCCCAAGATACATTGGACCATTTGAAATCTTAGAACGGGTAGGCAATGTAGCTTATAAGTTAGCCTTACCCTCTGATTTGGCATCGGTACACAACGTATTCCATGTGCCCATGCTAAAGAAGTACGTACCGGATCCTTCACATGTTCTGCAACCGGAGGAAATTGATGTACAGGAGAACCTGTCTTATAAAGAGAAACCGGTTCAAATACTGGCACGAGAAGAGAAAGAGTTAAGAAACAAGAAGATACCTCTCGTCAAAGTCTTATGGCGCAACCAACAAGTAGAAGAAGCAACATGGGAACGAGAGGATGCAATGAGGAAAAGCTACCCTGAGTTGTTTTGATTTTCAAGGATGAAAATTCTTAAGGGGGTAGATTGTAATGACCAAGAAAATGTCATTAATAAAACCTAATATTTTATTGGGTTTAATTAATGAATTTACTTTTTTAAAAAAATATGATTTTTGTAAAAAGTTGTAATTTTGTAAAAATTACGATAAAATAGGAATAAACGGCATTGATTGCATATTTTATAGGAAATATGATGAAATGTTGGATATGATAAAATACAGATTTTATGAGTTGAATTACTCAGAAATCTGTGAATAACATCCATAAAATGAATGTTATATCACAATTAATTGTGAAATGGTGGTATAAGCAAATGAATGACTAGAATGCAACTAGGACACAGAGGTTGTCCAAACCCTAACCTGGGGTAGAAAGGAGGCCAGAGCAGTATAAGAATACTGCTAAGTGAAAACGTAGATACGAAAAATGTTATGATTGGCCTCCAAAATTGAACGAAAAGTAAGTTAAATATTTTTATACAGTTTACGGATAGAAAATACAATGTGTTAACTACAGTAGTATACGAAAAATACTGCGTGATAACAAATTACACTATGTAAATTTTGGGCCCCACAAAGTGGACACCCAATTGAATTTGATTGGGCCACCAAGCCCTGAAAGGTGGCCCAATAGTAAGAGGACACCTAGGGGGTAATCAAGTGGGTGACCATGAGTCACCAAGTGGATAAGAATGCATTTAAGGCTTGGTTATCACAAAATTTCCTTCCTTTCTTCTTTCCCAAGTTCGGCAGCCCTTGAAGGAAACTTTCAAAAAAATTTCTCAACCTCAAAAATTACAAAAATAACCCCAAAACAATTTTAGAAGCAAACCCCAAGGATTTTTACAAGATTAGAGGTAAAATTCTAAACTTTTTATTGAGTTTTCAAGGGGTTTTTCATGGGTTAAAGGGGAAATATTAACCCATGTCATTTTTGCATGAAAAGGGAGTTTGGAAGGCAGATCAAAAGGGATTTCAAGGCTAAAAATCAAAAAGAGGTTATTTTGGTAAGTTTTGATATTTAAAGTTTTGAATTTTTGTTTGATTTCTATTTTCTCAAACCCATATGAGCTTTTGAGCTTATATTTGATGAAATTGCATGTGAATATGATGAATGACCTAGTTAGAAGATGAATTTTTGGTTTATGGTGCAAAATGCTAGTTTTTGCATAAAATAATATTTTTACAATTTTAAGGCTAAATTATGTAAAAATGAGGTTTGAGCATGAAAATGACCTGATTATGACATGGAATAGGCGGGTTGTGATAATAAGTAAGAAAAAGATTTTATCACAGCCCGAAAAGGCGGGTTGTGACAATAAACGTGCTGATTCGACATGACACAACACGAGCCTGCCCATTTTTGATACACATAAACTACAAAATAAAAATATTTAAATTTTAAATATGAAAATATATAACACCCAATCTCACCATTAATCATAAGGCTGATTATGTGAGTTTAGATATTTTTAGTCTTTGTTAATTTTTTTTTAATTTTCAGTTAATTAGGGCTATAAAAGTATCATATACGTGTTTTTATTGCGTCAACCTGTCACAACCCGTTCCATAATCGTGTTAATTGTATCGTATCATGTTAAGCATGTCACATGCGGTTTGTGTTTGTGTTTGAGTTCTTAGCATGTTTATTAATCGTGGCATGTTTGTGCTCAGGCTAATCATATCGTGTTGTAATTATGTTGGCCAAAACACGATATGCGATCACGAATTGTCAACCCTAGTTAGTATACACTCCGTTCCTTTTGATTAATTTTTATGGCTCTGCACTGGGGAAAAATATCATGACTTCTTTGTTTGACATCTGATTGATTCTTCATTTGATATCCGATTGAGACGATTCTTTTTTCGTTGCATTCATAATGAAGAGAAGAATAAATCAAGATCCACATTGCATATCTTTTAATATTATGAGTATTAAGATTTTGTTAGATTTGTTAATAAGTCAAAAAAAATTTCCACTATCTATCTAGATGCAAACTCTAATTTTATTCTCTATTTATATTAACATTTTAAATGCACATTCAAACATCAATTCTAATAGTGATTCAAATTACACAATTTAATACACATAAATTTAACTAGTCCAATGGTTCAAAATTATTTTATTTTTAACTTAGTTTAACTTAATGGATTAGATTGAAGCATATGGCTTATATCTTTTTTGACGCCTCATACTTAATTTTACATCTCTACTTTAATTATTTAATGTAGCCTTCTAGCCAAAAGATGAACGTATTAACTCATGCTAAAATTACTCAAAACATGGACCTGTGAATTTACATAACTACTCGTATTCAACACATGCATGGAACTATGTATAATTAAGTAGTGCCTCTTATTCCATAGCCTATTTATATTGATTCCTTAACCAATTAAGAATAAGAATCTCATATACATTATATATGTTATTGTTGGAAAATATTATACTTAAAAGATTTTGGTATGCTATATTAGGAATGTATAAACGCTAACTTTCTAGAATTATAGTGTAATTATTTTGGGGATTTCTTTTCTATTTTTTTCATGTATTCAGACTTGTAAATCAGTTCATATATATATATATATATATATAGTTTATATATATATTTTGTATATAAGTTGCGTTTAGGCTCAGCCAATAACATATAATTTTTCTCTCAAACCAATATGGTATCAGAGCTTTAGGGAAAATTAATATCAGACTTATTTTTTCTTTTTTCTAAGATGTTTTTGAAGTTTTCTTGGCCTTAATAGCCATTTTTGGCGTATCTTTATGGTTGCCCGCGACCCATTGCTCTCTGATGACTTACACCATCTTCCCATCACCGTCGATCTCTGTTTGCCACACAACCATCATTGCAGCAAACAAATAGCACAACTATCACAGTTTGAAACACAAACTAGGGTTTCTGAAATAGTATGCTAGCATTCCTGTAGGAGAATTGCAGCAAATTCAGTCAACATGCCATCTAAATGAAAAGATTATCTTAAGTGGTCCTATCATTCGAATCTATTTGAAGGGGAAAAGAAAATTAAACCATCTCTTAGAGACTAAACCAAAGCGAGGTGACCCAAAATTTTACATGTGGGATGAAGCAAACTCTATGGTCATGTCATGGCTATGGAACTCCATGATTCCAAAAGTCAAATACACCTACGTGTTTTTGTCCTTAGCTAAAGAAATCTGGGATGTTGTTCGACAAATATACTCTAAGGCATGTGATGCAGCACAAGTCTTCAAGATTAAAGTCAAAGTTATGCAACAAAACAAGGCAATAAAACAGTAACTAAATATGCAAATTTATCACAAAACCTATAGTAGGAGCTCGACCATTGTCGATGCATTGAGACCAAATGCTTAGAAGACGTTGCTATCTTAAAAAATTTCATAAAAAAGGTTCGAGTCTATGACTTTCTTCTAGGACTTAATGGTGATTTTGATCAAGTGAAAGTTTAGATCCTTGGTAAAGATGAATTGCCATCTCTAAATGAAGCCATTTCCTTGATTCATGCCAAGGAAAGACGTCAAGGGGTTATGTAAACCATGGAAGGATTTACAATGATGACTAATTCTGAACAACCATGAAAGAAGAATGGAAAGGCATATTTATCTAAGTTCTTAGGCCAAGACAACAAAGAAGTCCCTTGGTGTACTTACTACAAGAAACCATGGCATACAAGAGAAATATGTTGGAAGTTAAATGGCAAACCACCAAGCAAGGAATGGAATTTACAAGGAAGACAACAGAGGAGTCAAGGCTAAGCCAATATCATTGTGAGCTAGAATAAGCCAAGTCAGGAAAAGCATCCGCGTTCAGAGAGGAGATTGAAAAATCAAAAGGACTTTTGGGATCGTTGGAGAAGCCTACTAGTGCTTGCTCTCTTACACTCTCAAGTAAGTTTTCTATTTCTCATGGATTAAATGTCTCAGATACATGTATTAGGAATTTGTAGGTTATTGACTTAGAAGCCACAGATCATATGACCCACTCTTCACTAAATTTCAGCACATATATACACCTTGCCCAAGTGGTCAAAAAATAATAGTTGTAGATGATTCTCTCACAATTGTAGCTAGCTTAGAAGATATCTATATTAGTCCATCCCTAGTCCTAAAAAATATGCTCCATGTCTTCAAATAATCTACCAATTTGATATCAATGTAGAAACTCACTCATCATCTAAACTGTAATGTGCTCTTTTATCCTTTTTACTGTCTATTTCAAGACCAGGTTTTAGGGAAAAGAATTGGACTTGCTAAGGAGAGAGATAAGCTATACTATCTGAAGGAAACAGGCAAATGTTTCTGGCTCATATTGGTTTGTTTCATTTATTGATGATGCACTAGAGTTTCTTAGATCTTTATTCTTAAACCTAAGTCTAATGTCAGTAGTGTGTTTCCAAATTTTTATAACATGATTCAAAATCAATTTAGGGTGAATATTAATAGATTTAGATCATATAATACACGAGACTATTTTAACTAGATTTTATCTCCATAATTACAAAAAGACGGCATCATCCATGAATTTTCATGCATTAGCACCCTACAACAGAATAGAGTTACAGAATAGAAAAATGGCCATTTACTAGCTAATACTCGATGCTTCATTTTTCACCAAAATGTTCCAAAAACCTATTGGAAGAAGCTATTCTCACTGATACACATATCATCAACCTAGTGCCTTCAAAAGTTTTGCGGTTTAAAACACCAATGGAAACACTTTCCAAATTCTACTCTAATTAAGAACCACAAATAACCTCATTCCCAGAATCTTTGGATGCACTACTTTTGTCCATATTCATAGTCATAACACAGGGAAGTTAGATCCTAGAGCTGCTAAGTGTGTCTTTGTGGGCTATCCTTAAACCCAGAAGGGGTACAAGTGTTATTATCCACCCACCATGAACTTTTTTGTCTCTGCTGATGTTATTTTTAAGGAACAAAAACCATTTTTCCTTAACTTCATCTTCAGGGGAAGTCTTTATCAACGATTAAAGATAAGGACCGTGACTTGTTTTTACTTGACTTGTTGTCTACAACATCACCTATATATGTTGCAACCAAAACACCTTCTGTGTCAAGTGAGCCAACCTCTTCACCTATGAGACCTATGACCACCTCTTCGCCTACCAAACATGTGATTGGAAATAAAGCATTCCATGGCATGTTCAAATTTGACTAGGATTACTCAAGACATATAGACTCATATCATACTCCAAAGCAAGTCTAACACTCACCACCCACTCTTGGAAATAAGGTAAGTATACACTCACCGCCTAATCTTGGAAATAAGGTAAACACTCATCACCCATTCCTACTTCTCAGTCAACACATGATTCACCACCCACTCCTTCTTAGTCAGCATATGATCATGACCTTCCTATTGCTATAAGAAAAGGCACAATGAAATGCATTAAATGCCCTCTCTATCCTCTAATGAAGGTTGTGTCATTTGATAAATTCTCACCATCATATAAGAACTTCCTAGTCAATTTAAATACAATTCCTACTCCTAACACAATATCTAAGCCAATATCTAATGAGAAATAAAAAAAGGCTACGAGAGAAGAAATACATGCACTTGAGAAAAACCAAATATGAGAAGTTGTTGACTTACCACTGGAAAGAAAACAATGGGATGTAAATGGGTGTTCATAGTAAAGTACAAGCCAGATGGCTCTCTAAAAAGATACAAGGCAAGACTTGTGGCCGAAGGGTACACACAAACTTATGTGTTGACTACGATTAGAGTTTTGTTATCATTACCTGTAAATCTCAATTGTAATTTAGAGCAATTCGATATCAAAAATGACTTCCTTCATGGTAACTTGGAAGAAGAGATATACATGAAACTTCCTCCACATTTCAAGGGGACATGAGAAGCAATAAAGTTTGCAAGTTGAAGAAAGCATTGTATGGTCTCAAGCAATCTCCAAGGGCCTAGTTTGGCAGATTTTAAAAAGTTATTCTTGCCAATAGGCATAGGCAGAGTCAGGAAGATCTCATACTCTTTATCTAGCACTCAGATTTAGGAGGAGGAATAGCTCTTTTGGTATATGTTGATATTATTGTGATAGGAAAAGATGAAAAGGAGAAGGAGGCCTTAAAAAGATGTTTGGGAAGGGAGTTTGAAATAAAGGAACTTGGAAAATGAAGTACTTTTTGAGAATTGAAGTAGCTTATTCCAATGTATGCATTCTTATTTCATAGCAAAAAATGTAACAGATCTTTTGCAGGAAATGGGAAAGTAAGCATGTAAACCAACATCCACACCAATTGACTCAAATCATAAGCTAGGAGAAGCAAATCAAGATCCAACTATAGACAAAGAAATGTACCAAAAACTGGTAGGAAAGTTGATATATCTAGCTCATACTACACCAGATATTGCTTATGCTATAAGCATGGTAAGCAAGTTTATGCAGAATCCTTGAGAAATTCACTTACAGGTGGTCTATAGGGTTTTACATTACCTAAAGGCAAACCCTAGCAAAGGTATTTTGTTCAAAAGAATGGTAGATTAACACTTGAGGTATAAACTAATGCAGATTATATAGGCTTACATGTTGACAAAAGATCCACTTCGGGTTATTGCATTTTTCTTGAAGGCAATCTCGTGACATGGAGTAGTAAGAAGCAGAATATAGTGGCTAAGTCAAATGCAGAGGCAAAGTTTAGAGCAATGGCTAGGAATATGTGAGTTACTATAGCTCAAGATAATCTTAGAATACCCAAAGATTAAGTGGGAAGGACCAATGAGATTTTTTTGCAACAATAAGTCTACTATTAATATTGCTTGTAATCCTATCCAATATAATAGAACAAAGCACATTGAAGTAGATAAACATTTCATAAAGCAAGAGTTGGATAGTGGACTAGTTTGTACCCTTTACATCTTAACCAATGGTCAACTTATAGATGTACTTACAAGGGGTATAAACTATAAAACATTTCAAGGAATTATTTTTAAGTTAGGAATGAAAAATGTATATTCATCAGCTTGAGGTGTAGTGTTGGAAAATATTATCCTTGAAATATTATGGTGTTCTATATTATGAATGCATAAATGTTGACTTCCTAGAATTATGGTGTAACTATTTAAGAGATTTTGTTTCTATTTTTTCATGTAATTAGACTTGTAAATCAGCTATTATTTTTTTTTTATATAGGCCATGTTTAGGCTTAGCTAATAATATATGATTTTCCTCTCAAACTGATACTAATCTTACTTATATAGAAGTTGGGAAAGTTTTTATTCTTCAACCAATTTTTTAATCAATCTAACGGTTAAAAATTATTTGATTTTTAATTTAGTTTAATTTAATGGCTTAGATTGATACATATGAGCTGTATCTTTTTTGACATTCATTTATTCAACCTTTTATATAATTTAATCTATATAAAAAAGAGAAAGAAAAAGTAAAAAAAAAAAAGGAAGAAACAATGAAAAGAACGGTTAAAAAAAAAAACCAAGCACACTAAGTGGCGTTGAGGTACAAACCCAAAAAGAGTCTTCCCCACTTCTATATAAATCTATTAGCTGAGTTTTATAAATTTGTAAATATGTAACTTTAAATATGGGTGTATTGAAAAGAATGAGCCATATGCATTAATTTAAGCCATTGTAGTAAACCAAGTAAAAAAATAAACAACATTGAATTATGAAATTGATTCAATAAATGATATTGTTTGTTTAAGTTTCATTGCAATCATACCAAAAAAGATTGGGAATAATATAAAATATATCACAAAATTATTTCTAACCCATGAGTGACTTTGTGATGGGGCTATAGTCTATTATTTAGAAGCTAAAATGGTAGTAATAAGAGCTCTTAATGGTTAGAGGGTTAGTGGGTTGCATAGAATAATTAAGATAGAGATGTTAATTAAGTATGAGGTGCCAAAAAAAAAAAATATACAAGACTTATGCATCAATCTAAGCTATTAAAAACCAAGTTAAAAATGAAATAGTTTTAAAGCATTAGATTGATTAAAATCCCCACTTCTATATAAGTAAACATACATGCTTGCTTTTTTAATTTTTAATCTTTTTGTTGTCTTTTATAGAAAATTAATCTAATAAGTTTTTGTATGATATTATTTCTTAAATTTCAAAATAGTTATAAATTGGTTATGTTTAAGTATATATGTTTACATTTTTATATTTAGATATGTAAATGGTATGCATGTTCAAAATTAGAAATTGAATTATTAGATGTTTACCAAAAAATAGAAAATTAACTATTTGTTTGAAAATATTATTAAGTATGATTTATAATTGTATATGAGGTTTAAAAAATTCAAAGTAAAAAATATTATTAATGTATGTCCCTCAAGCAAGTAGCTCAAGAAGAAACATCCAAACGCCAATTCAGATAACAATTCAAATCACTAACTTAAATCCTAATTTAAATCACACTAACTCAAATTAAATTACAAATTAATTCGAATCTATTTACCAAATGGACCCTATATTTTTAATTTTCAAAATAGAACAATAGAATTGCCTTTATTTTTTAAGAAAGAAAAATAAATAGCATTTGTTTTGAAAGTTTTTAAAGGTAAATAGCATATTTTAATGTATTTGAAATAAATGGCATAGTAAATAATTTATTATCTTCTGGTAATAGATATGATATTTACTAAAATTTATTAAAACATACTATTCAGTATTTACTTCCTAAATTTAAAAAAACCTTATATTTTTTTTTCCTTTATGAATATGGTCTAAGCTTAATAGTTATTGTTGGATATATATGCCCTAAGGAATAAAAATATAATATATTTTTGGGGATATTTTTATCAATAAAGAATTATTTATTATTTGTATACCAAATCTTGTTCTCTTTATGTTCATATTTGTTGAATGTATGTTAAGCAAACAATAGTCTGAGACTGTCAATCTAAACCTTTAAGAATTGGGTATATGATGGACAGATTATGCGAAAGACACGATTCTTAAGGTTACGATCTAAATCATAAGATCCGCAATCAAGGGAATAAAGTTGGATGCTTTATTTATGTAAAGATTGTTATGTTGTCTATATCACTAACGGAAGATGGTTTGTCTTGACCATCGGAGTAAACTCTATGAATAGAAACATTGGCATATTGTCATAGGTGACGACGTGTTGGATCGAGACATAAAGTGAATTGATTTAGATTAATAATACTGTCTCAGCAAATCAATTCACTTTAGACAATTATATGTATTGTATCTTAATCCTAAGATGAATAGTAGGCTCATTGTCTTGACTTATGTCTTTTGATGTATGAAAGCGTAACATCTATATTTTAATAGTGGTACTCATGTCAGTACATTGGAGGCATGACTCTTAATATCGTAGACCTGTTATTCATAGATATAGAATTCATAGCTCCTCTTTAGGATCCTCTTATATGCATTATCTTGTAATTGGAAAAATAGAGCGCCCAACCATTTGGATACATAGGTGTAACTGAATGGTATATTCATACATATACCATTGATAACGCATATTCATAGAACTGAATGGTATATTCAAAGGCGTAATTGGAGGCATGACTCTTGATATCGTAGACCTGTTATTCATAGATATAGAATTCATAGCTCCTCTTTAGGATCCTCTTATATGCGTTATCTTGTAATTGGAAAACTAAAGCGCCCAACCATTTGGATACATAGGTGTAACTGAATGGTATATTGTCTTTGGATAGTAAGTTTTTCGATGGTGAAATAATAGAATGTAAGATAAAAATAATCAAAAAAGTAAGACAGAATTTATCCTTAAGCTAATTATGGATAATTCTATGGGAATGTGATACATTATGATATGTCATGGAGACTTGGTTATACCAGCTTCGTAATTTTATATGGTTCGAGAGAGCAGCTCTAAGCTTTTAGTAGAGTAACATTAGAGTTGATAATTATGAAATGTATATCTGGGATAAAGGGTTTCATAATTATCGGGAGCTTGAACTATATAGGTCTATTAAATCCCCTTTGCTAGCTTATAAAAATCCTGTAATGATACGATGTGCTTTTCTAATAATTGGTGACTTGTGTCAAATTATCAGATTGGCTGAAATTCGATAGGATCAGATAATTCATGTGTGTTTATCGGTTGAATTAATTTTGTGAAAATTTATTCAAGATAAACTTGTTGAATTATTAGGATCAGATAATTCATGTCTATTTATCGGTTAGATTAATTTTGAATAAATTAACTCAAGATAAACTTCTTGAATTATTATGAATATTTATTTTCCTAGAGATTATCTAGATATGATTGTTTGAATCATGTAACTTCTCTATTGGATTATTTAAATTAAAACTGAGGCTCTATTCTAAGAATCTTAGAAAATAAAAGATTCGCAGGGATCATTTATTATTAGTTAGGCATACCAATCTTCTAGTTCGGCTTGTCGACGAAGCAAGTTGGCAAGCTTATATTCCAGTTTGGCCTGTCGACCGAGCAATAAATAAATCACGTATTTTCACGCAGATTTTATCAGATATTGATCTTGATTTGATTTTGATTTGAATTTTTGAGGTTTTATCTGATAAGGAGTGACTCTAGGGCCTAACCTCTATAAAAAGGAGAGTAAGACTCATTGTTATTCAGATCAGTTGAGAAATCTAGAGTGAGACTCTACCGGTGAGACTCTATGACTCCTTGGAGAGCTATTGTTCACAAATTACGAACTATAGCTTTTGGTTTTTCTAGATTGGTTAGAAGGAGAGCTACCTGGTGGAAGAACTGTACGATTGTGCCCACACAAACACCAATTGTGGATAGAGAATAGCGAAGAAGGCTAATTGGTTGTGGTCCTTGTGGAACGCACATCTCTTCACGGATTGCTGGAGCTTTTCTACATTTGCGATGTTAGTAAGATCTGGTTAATTTATGCATATAGTGTGTCAAACTTGTGTTTCAATAAATACTCTAATATAAAAATTTTTAAAATTCTGCTGCGTACTGTTTTTCTAATAGTTATATAGACTGCGCATAATCTTTTACTTGTTGTCTAAATCTGTTTGAAAAATCAATTAAGTAAAATAGGCCCAAGGAGTTTTAATTCACTTAGGATACCTTTATAGCTATGAAAATCTGATAAATCCTATTTAAATTATGAAAATCCTTTTCCTTGAAATAAAATCCAACTTGAATTTGGACTAACAAAAGTCCTATATATATCTCCCTTCATTATAGAAGAAATTCATACTACCAAGGTTTTATTAAAAAGATTCATTACTGCATGGTAGTACAAGAGCATTCGTCAGAGATCGTAAGCAAATTAAGTGACCTTTATGACTTTGAGGAGTTAAAAGGAAACATTAGTCTGTACGCATGCAAACAAAAAAAATCATCGCACTGATGCTTTGTGCAAATAATTGTGGCTACTTCGGAACAACCGAGAATCGACACATGTGTTCCAAATGCTACAAAGACTTCCTTAAGAAAGAAATTATAATTCAAAGTTTGAAGTCGATCGTAATCGTCAATCAACCTAAAAGTCGGTGCAAGAGTTGCAATAAGAAGGTGGGGCTGACAGGATTCCATTGCTGGTGTGGTGGTTTGTTCTGCGGAAGGCACCAGTTACCAAAGGTTCATGCTTGCAATATTAATTACAAGACTATCCGTAGTCGAATTGATAAGGATCTGGCCCAAATCATCAATGGCGATAAGTTGGAGTGGAGAGCATAGAGATGAAGAATAGTCCTTGTTTTTGCACGTAGGTTTTAGATTACTAGGGTTTATGGGTCGAATTCTGATGGGTTAGTTTTCGTACACGGAAGTATATTTGATCGTATCAAGTAATATAAGAGTGTGTTTAGCATGGTGGTGGGAACTGTTGGTTAGAACTGTTTTTAGTGTAGTATGTGAGAACTTGACACTGTAGCGATTTTTTTATTGCTACTGTAGTATGTGAGAGTTTTACATTGTTTATAACTGAAAAAGTAGTGTAAACCATCATTGCTAGACACAAGGTAAATGATAAATTGAATATCATTCTCACGAAGATTGATTTTAATTAATATATTATTAATAATTTCTCTTATTATTTTCTATCATTTATTATTTATTTATTATTTTTATTTTATTTTACATAATTAAAAGGGGTTTGAAAATTACATAAAAAAACTAAAATAACAAAACTCAATAAATAAAAGAAAACAATTAAATTTAGAATGAAAAATAAATGATAATTAAAATGCAAAGAAAAAGATATCAAAGAAATTAAATGACAATAAAAAATTAAATTAATAAAACTTAAATCTTAATAAAAACTGCAAATAAATGAAATTAGAACAAAATTTAAGAGTTTGTAAGCAAAAATGACAAAACTATTAAAGGTTTATTCTCCACCATTATACAATAATTTTGCGGTAATCGTAGAATTATTTCTAATTTTTCTGTTGAAATTACCAACCGTAAATAGCAATATGCTTTACTATCTCAATCTTTTCTTACTTTGTAATTTAACAAAACAAGCTCTTTACTATATTTCTTTCCATTAAATATCATAGAACAAGCTCTCTAAATTTAATCCAATAGAAACATTAAGTTGAGAAAGATAGGTTGATCTAAGCAATAAACTCACATGCTCGGTTCATTCAATTTAGATTATATTTCACATCACAATCAAATAAATGTTGGAAAAATAATACATAGCAGAATTTTAAAATTTTTATATCAGAGTATTTTTCAAAGCACAAGTTTGGCATACTATATGCATAAATTAACCAGATTTTACTAACCTTATATATGCCAAAAAGCTTCCTCAATCAATGAAGAGAAGTAACGTTCTAGAAAGAACTCAACCAACTGGCCTTCTTTGCTATTCTCTATCCAAGATCGGAGTGAATGTGGGCTTACACGTACAGCTCTTCTACCAAGCGACTCTCCTTCCAACCAATTGAGAGAACCCAAAGCTAATGTTTGTGATTTGTGAACAAAATCTCTCAAGGAGTTTTCAGAATCTCACTAGTAGAGTTTTACTCTTAATCTTTCAATTGATCTAAATGATAAAGAGGCTCACTTTGCTTTTATAGAGGTTGGGCCCAGGAGTCAGTCCTTATCAAATAAGGCCTTGAAAATTTGAATCAGAATCAAATCAAAATCGTTATCTAATAAAATCTGCATGGACAATGCATGATCCTTTTATTGTAGGTTGGGAGACCGAACTAGCAGATCAGCCTACCGAACCTCCTCAATTGGCAGGCCAAACTTAAAGATCGGCCTACCGAACCTTTGATAAAAGATCGTTGCGAATCTTTATTTTTCACTCAAGATTCTTGGGATAGAGCCTCAGTTTTAATTCAAATAACCTAATAAAAAAGTTATCTGATTAAAACAGTCATATCTAGATAATCTCTAGTAAAATAAATATTCCTAATAATTCAACAAGTTTTTCTTGAATTAATTCAAAATTAATCCAACCGATAAACAGACATGAATTATCTGATCCCGATAATTCAACAAGTTTATCTTGAATTTATTTTATCATAAAAAATTAATTCTAAAAATTAATTCAACTGATAAACATACATGAATTATCTAATTTTATTGAATTTCAGTCAATCTAATAAATCTGACATAAGTCACCAATTATTAGAAAAGCATGCCGTATCATTACAGGATTTTGTGAGCTAGCAAGGGGGACCTGATGGACTTATATAGTTCAAGCTCTCAATAATTATGAAACCCAATATCCCATATATGCATTTCATAATTATCAACTCTAACGCTACTCTACTAAAAGCTTAGAGCTGTACTTTAGAACTATATAGAATTATGAAGCCCGTATAGCTAAGTCTCCATGACATATCATAGTGTATCATATCCTCATAGGATTATCCATAATTGGCTTGAGGACAAGTTCTATCTTACCTTTCTAATTATTTTTATCTTACGTTCCATTATCTTACCATTAAAAAACTTATCATCTAAAGATGGTATACCATTCGGTTACATCTATGTATCCAAATAGTTGAGCGCTCTAGTTTTTCAATTACGAAAAATGCATATGAGAGGATATCACTACTCCTAAAGAGGAGCTATGGATTCTATATCTATGAATAACAGGTCTACGCTATCAAGAGTCATGTCTCCAATGTACCAGTATGCATACCACTATTAAAATGTGCGTGTCACTCTTTGGTACATCAAAAGATACAAGTCAAGACAACGAGCCCACTATTCATCTCATGATTAAGGTATAATACAAATGATTGTCTAAAGTGAAACAATTTGCTGAGATAGAATTATTAATCCAAATCAATTCACTTTATGTCTCGATCCAACATATCGTCACCTATGACAATTTTTCAATGTTTCTATTCGTGGAGTGCACCTCCGATGGCCAAGACAAACCATCTCCCAATAGGGATATAGACAACATAACAATCTTTATATGAATAAAGCACCCAACTTTATTCTCTCGATTGTGGATTATAAGATTTAGACCATCACTTTAAGAATCATGTCTTCCATTTAATATGTCCATCATATGCCCAATTCTTAAAGGTTTAGACCGACAGTCTTAGACTTTTGTTTGTTTAACATACATTCAACAAATATGAATGTAAAGATGACAAGATTTGGTATATAGATAATAAATGAATTCTTTATTGATAAAAATGTCTCTAAAAATATATTATATTTTTACTCCTTAGAGCATACATATCTAACAATAATAGCCTCCTGCAATCATGTATTATAATTTGTTATTAAAGGTTAAAAATACAAGACAATTATGGCTTTAGATTTCTAATGTAGCATTAGGTGATTCCTAATCTCATTTAGTTGTGCACCCAAATCAAACGAGAAAATAAACATATGCATTAATTATGATGAAACATAAACAATCTCTATTGAAAACTTGGAAAATAATTCACATGCACAGCTACATAATCATATCCAAGGCTTTGAAATAACCTTTAACAAAAAATAAACTTAGCCAGACATAATTGAAAATAATAACAAGAACATAAAATTAACAACATTTGCAACTCAAAAGATTGGTAGTATTTGAAAAATGGTGATAGCCTTCAAGAATTTGTTGCAAAACCTCTTTAGATTCCTCCTTCTTCTTTTATCTTTCTTCTATTTTTCTCTTTAAAATTCTAAGTGTTTATTGACTTTTTAAATAAAAAATTGATAATTTAGACTGAAGAATTATTGACTTTTTATAAACGAATTCGTGCCATTCCTTTTAGAATTCTACACATGAATCACGACAAGAGCATCCTAATTTTGAAGGATTTGGTAGAATTATTCAGCCACAGTTTGATAGAATTGTTGCAAATCTGAATAAGGTCTCTTGCTTCTAAAAAAGAAGCAATTGCTGAAGCTTTAATTAAATTTTTTTTCCTCTTTTTGTCTTGTTCAGTGCCAATTACGGCCGGCAATTTTGGACACGGTACGATGACATGATACGAAAACGACACCAGATAAATGGGTTTAGACTGCATGTTTATTAATTGTGCCATAAATAGGTTTGTGCGAATAACACAGAAATAAATGGGCTGGATTCATGCTAACATGCTAAATACGACACGACCCGCTCATTTATAACACATTTAAACTTAAAAATAAAAATATTTGAAATATTTGTAATAGGTTAGTATTAATTAAATATTGTGTTTTTACTAATTTTCTTTATTGGTTTTTTTTTAATTTTTTTAATTTTTTAATTAACTAGATCATAAACATGTCATATGTGTGTTGTTATTATGTCAACTCATTACGACATATTTAATAATCATGTTAATCGTGTCGTGCTGTGTTACGCGTGCCTTAGACGTGTCCTATTCACGTTTGTATTTTTGCACGTTTATTAATCGTGTCATATTCGTGTTCGAGCTAAACTTGTCATGTTGTGAGTGTGCTGACACGAACACATTTATTGCCACCTCTAGTGCCAATGGGAGGGAACATTTATGTTTGTAATCTCATGTGTCGTAGTGAGGGTGGCATTGAAACAGATCCACTTGCAACCGTAGATTGCACGTAATTTGACCAAAAACGACAGTTGAAGGAATATGTCATTAGGGCTTAATTTGGAGCCGTTGGATTTATCTTTGCCAGCACAAGGAACAACCGAGATCAAAGGCTTAGATGGGTTTGGCTCTATTAGATCAAGTGCACCCCTACACAACCCACGTGGCAGGGCCCATTGATGCCACGGCTTGTTTTCCTCGGCTCGACTAGCTTTTCGGCTTAGCTTATCCTTTGCTGAAAAGTTCTTACCCGACATTTCCAAAATTTAATTGTTTACCCCATTTTTGAATTTCTTTTGCAATTTCCATTCCATTTTAACCCCAATTTAGGCTTTCCTTGCAATTAAACCCAAAAAAAAAAAAATAATTATAACACAAAATAAAAAGTACTAAAATAACTAAATATTATAAAACACACACAAAACTAAATTTAAGCTAAGAACACACTTAAAAATAAAAATAAGGATAAAAATCAAAATCAAAATCAAAATCAAAATAAACTTATTAAACTTATGATTTAAAATATATTTTACAAAGCTAATAAACACTTAAAAATACTTCTAAAAATGACTAAAAATGGATTTAAACATTGAAAACATGACATTGAATTAAAACGCCAAAAACACGTAAAAATGCTTAATTAAAAGTTTTGATAACAAGTAAAATGTTAATTAAGTTATTTTAAACTCATGAATACGTATATTTTTACGTGTTATCAAATTCTTTCTTGTAATTGTGAAATATTTTTTATTTAAAGAATGCAATAATAAGCGAGAAAGCATTGTGGTTTGGCTACATGCGTTTATTTTACATACCAAAAATTTGACAGCGTTTTGAAAGGATAAAAGTGATGGTTTTGTTCCCTCTACTTGTGCATCCATTCATACCAAAGTGCACAAGTACTATTAGTTTGTTGATTTGACATACCTTGTGTGAGGTAACTGTGTTAATAATACATTTTCTAAACAGACAAAAATTAATTTATATCTGATAGAAAGGTTATATCCAATTCCCTCACACACCTCCTTTGTACTACCTTCTTTGTCCATATTAATATATTAATTTAAAAAAGTAAATTGAAACTAAAAAAATAAAAGAGGATTTATAGGAACTTACCCCTGAAGAATGTTCGCACATATTCGGGTTTGAGTATGAATTGCTAACCAGTTTTGGTAGACATAAGCACCGCTCTCTTTTGCAAAATCTAAAGATATGAGGATATGGATTAACGATTCTCTATTCGAATTGTATTAAATCTTTTTTAGAAGAAATTTTTTTTGTAATATACAACGAAAACCTCAAATGAAAAACACGATATGCCAGCACAAATTCAAAGAAAAAAGAACAAAAAAAAGTTAAAATCCTAAAAAAAGGCTTCTAGTTTGTTTGATCTATCCAAAAAAGGATATGGATTACCGATTCTCTCTCATTGCTTATTGTTGGGGTGCAATTTAGTTAAACCCAAATTGCCGATGGGCCAGAGCAGCCTAATGATGAAACCAATCAAATAGATCAAAAGTAGTTCAATCAAATTGTCCTTCGTTCGGTTTGTTCGGTTCGTTTGGTTCAATTATTTACGATGGTTTTATTCTATTGCTCATAATTACACATTCTTGTAGTTGCCATTTGATTTGATCGATAGCTTCAAGCTTCTAGATACTTGCACGAATTGGCGATTATAACACGTCTAGTCATGTATCGGAACGTGAGGAAGACGTGATTCTTGCAGCCTATCATCAATCGACACGTGTCTCACCAAGGTAGGTAGTTACAATGCATTGTCCCACTACATTAGACGGTTGAAGCCACGATTCATCCTCGTTCTCTATATGAAGGAACGATTATTTCACCGCATGGGATATTAAAAAAAATACGAAAACTCTATCCATTTACTTTATCATCTGTTCTTACTCTTTTGTAATCTATACTAAGAAAATCATAGTGAATTACAATGGATGTAGTACTTCATTAATAGAGCGAACCACTATAAATCTTGCGTGTTGCTCATCTTACTGTTTTGTTTCTTGTTCTTTTCATTCTAATCTTGCAAGTAAACCCGAGTAAACAGGTCCATTTAATGGTGATTTGAGGCCCAAGATTTTAAACTACTCAACTCAAGATTCTAACATTTTAACTATAGATTCACCGTTTACACTCATAACCTTCCAAGTCACTAATTTTAGAAGCTTTCAATTCTACCCAAGCTGTGGCAAACTTGGGTTTTTCATTTTTTTTTCTTCCTAAAATATTTTGAATGAGAAACACTTTTTGTTTTTGTTTTTGTTTTTTTTTTTTTTTTCTTTAGCAATCCGAAGCACAAACTTGAAATTCTCTATGAAGCCTTCTGCAGCTCTGGAGTCTTCTCTCTCTCCTAATCTCTCTCTTTCCCTCTTTCTCTCTCCAAATTAATCAAAAATGCAAATCAAAGAGCATATGGATTGATTATCAGTTTTTTTTTGGGGAAAAATTTCAACTTGATGTCTTAATATAGCACCAAATATTATATTCAGCTATTTTCAGTTTTGAGATAAGATTAAGGAAAAAAAATGGACTTTGAAGAATGGAGCAAATCCCTGGAATAGGAAAAACATGGGAAGAGATAGAGTGACGAGAAGCCTCCAACAATTGAGAAACAAAACCTCCAACAATTCTATACCAGAGGAATCTAACTGGTCAATATAGCTGCAGTCTTAATAAAAGCCTAGAGTTTTAACTTTACAGGGCTTCAATTAGTTTTTTCAGTTGATAATTACATTTTCTTAAGCCAATCTCAAACTCATTGGCATCCACAAAGTTTTATTTGTCAACGTGATTGTACCAACAGGAAAAGCAAAGTGTATATTTAATGCAAATTTTTGGAAAAAACTTGCAGAGCAACTTTAGAAGGACTCATCAGCATGAAGATCTAGCAGAACGTGTGCCCAACTTAAGCACCTTTTGTTTTAAAATGAATTCAACAGCCAATATCAGAAAAAATAAAATAAAATAAAAAATAAAAAATAAAAAATAAAAAACAGAAACTTTATAAAGCCACACACTCCGTATCAATACAAGCACTTTTGATCATAGGATCCCTGCAAAAATAAATGTTTAGCTACACAAGTCTAAGTGCAAAATATGATTGTTAGAGTATGGTTATTCGAATTCAGTTTAGCCCAACCTGAAAAGTTCGCGGTGCAACAATTATTATAAAAGAATAAATATGAAATTTTTCATGAGATCTGTGGTGGCAGGATAGGTCCAATCCGATAGCCTACCACCAATCTCGCCGAGGGTGCGGGGCTCTTCCTCCACGGTACAGACCTTTATATTTTGGGCCGTTTTGTTTATGTTTTAGGCCCATAGGGTTTTGTTAATGCCTTTATATATATAAGGTATTGCGTTAGGATTTTATTATTATTGTTTTAGCTTCTCTAATAGCCTCCATCTTGTAATCTTTTTGAGTTTAGTGATTTTCTTCTCCTCTACCTGTCGTTTTTTTCTGTCTTGGTTTTTCCATGTAAATCTCTGTGTGTTTTTTGTTCTTTGTTTCTGTCATATTATTTTGCAAAAAGTGGTATCAGAGAGCGGCTTTGATCTTGACGATGCAAAAATGAAGTGTGACATTTTGCTTTTGGATTGCTACAGGAGATTTAGTCTTTGGCAGGTTAAGATGCGGGCTCTGTTGGCGTAGATAGATTTGGAAGAAGCATTGTTAAGGTTTGACAAAATGCCCTCATCATGGTCGACCGAGGAGAAACAACGTAAGGATTAGAAGGCTTTAACCCAAATTCAACTTCATTTGTCCAATAGAATTTTGCAGGATGTTTTAAAGGAGAAGACTACGGTTGTGTTATCATTGAAGTTAGAGCAGTTGTGTATGATGAAAAATCTCACCGGTAACCTACATCTTAAGTAGCGTTTACATCTATACAAGATGCAGAAGGTTGTAATACCCGTTATTTTAACGGGTATGACTTTGTAAAGTTTAATGCATTAACATGACAATGTAAAAAAAAAAAAAAAATTTGTTGTATTTAAAATTACCAAGTTGTTTTTGTGATTTTATTTATTTACAAAAATACCACTTTGGCATTTTCTAGCTAAAGCTTACAGAGGAGACATGAGGATATTTTCTTAGCACCCCTTTGTTATGTTCTTTCATTTCTTTCCATAGTTCAACTCCTCTGTCTTCCCCCTCAATAATTTATTTCTTTTCCTTCTTTTTATTTGCTTCATTCTTCCACTTTCACATGTCTCTCTCTCTTGCTCTCCCCTGCACATCACTTTCCTTCCTTCTCATTTTTCTTGCTAAAAACAAAGTCCACAATAAGCTTTTTCAGAGTAGCCATAGAAAACAGAAAAAGAACCAAAGAAACTCAAGCTTTTCTTTTACAAAATCCTACAAACGATTCTTCATAAACTTAAAGATTACGGAGGCCTAGACCTTTTTAAGATCAAATCATAGTTTTGAACTAAGTTTGAGGTTAGATTTTTAAAACTGTAATTTTAAGCAGTATTTTAGTATGTAGATTGTGAAATATATGTTTTTAATGTTTAGAGATGATTATGTATTGTTTATATATAGTTTTTATGTTTAAAAAGCTGTTAGGAAACTAAGAATGGAATTAAAGGGCTTCAAAAACGAATTCTAGGTTCTCTGTATGAGTTTTTCTAGGTGAAAAATGACGTATCATTTTTCAGAAATAATAGGTTGTTTTTCCCATAAACTGCATGTCATTTTTGACAAAAACTACATGTCATTTTCCTTAAACAACATATCGTTTTTCCAATACAGAAATTTAATAAAAAGAAGCTTTAGATAGGATTCGAACCCGCAACCTCAGGTCAAGTAAAAGAGGGCCAGACTTCTAGGACAAAAATAGTTATTTAATAATTAATGGTTCGAAAATAATAAATAGTTTTCCATACAGGTTGTAATTTCAAATAATTTTATAAATATCAAACTTCTTAATTATTTTAATTATAAATATTTTGAAATCATATTATTTATTTTAAAAATCTAATTGAATATATTTTGTGCCAAAATAAAATTCATATATTTTTTTATTATTTTATTGTTATTTTATAATTTACTAAAATTAAGTTAGAAAAGTGATATTCACAATTTTAGTACACTAATGATTATGGCACACTAATAAATAAATAAATAAATGATAAATTGACATAATTAAAAATTAGAATTTAAGTTAAAGTATGGTAATTTTATATGTTTTAGGATAACGACGTACTTGGAGCTTACATGGTGAATTGTGTAAGCTAAAAAATTATCAGTAGATATTTGTAAAGAGGTAGGGATTCTATTACTCATCTTTTATGAGGTTTTGGTAAATTAAAATTTAGTTGTTTTATGTTGTAAGATATGTATATAGTATTTTGAATGTATATGATAATATCTATAATATGATGATGTAGAACTCGTCATGTATTGTACAGTGAGAAACATAATGATTTGACACATGTTGTAAATTGAGAAGCATGGTTAGGAAAACTGACTCTACAAATAACGATTTAATACAAAAGAATGGTGAGACGTGAAGAGGGCGGCAATTACGTCCTTGGACATGAATACCTAAAAGGTAAAATAGAGGGGGGGTGATGACGCTCCCTTTGGTCGAAAGTCTCATAACGTACTGTATAGGAATCTACTTGGTGAGGACTCGAGGCTTAATGTCCCCTCACCGAAACACCCTTGGAATGTTTTGAGGGTGGCCAAGTGCACCCATTTGGGTTTCGATGAGTTGAGTGATACTCTATTTAACTTGGATACCTAGAAACAATGATGAATTGTAATATTTGTATATATGTATAAGTTGAAACTTGGTAATAACTAACTATGGTATCCACAGAATGTGATCATAATAAACCTCATAATCTGGAATATGATGTAAATTAACTAACCATGCAGTTTTAATGTGGTAATGAATAAAACCTTAAGGTGAGTAATAGTTTTTCCTATTGAGCATGTTGATGCTCATCCCTATCATATTTATATCTTTTAGGTGGAACTCAGTACAACTTATCTGACTAGGAATAGGCAACAACACTGTTGGTTTCATGTTGGAAGATCTTTGTTTATTTGTAACTCGTTTAAAACATGTAAGATTTGTATTACTTTTATGATGGTTGTATTAAGTTATTTGGGAATTGTACTATGGCGATGATGACTATATTTTAAATATTTGATATTACACTAAAAACTGTAGTTTGTATTTAAACGTTTATTTTTTATTTTTGTTTAAAAACCCATGGGCATCCTTTTATTGATTTGAATGATATTGAATTTAAGTTTGTTTTTATTTATTCAATACTACTAACCCCCACATAGGTGCATTATAGAATTTTTGGTATCAAAACCTAGGTTCGATTAATGTAAGGGGTATAGCACCACCTTAAAAATTAATTTTTTCAAATGGTTTTAAAGTGAAGTGTTAATGTCATCATCATTGGGTACTAATCCTGGTTAAATTTGCACAGCCAATAGAAACTATGCCGTCAAGACGTCAAGTGCAATCGTCTGACTAGTCACAACAGGTCAAATATGCTTAAGAAGTTAAGCAACCTGAACCGATAGAATAAGCTCAAGGAGTTGAGCAATCTAGACGAGCCACGCAGCCTCAACCAACTACACCAGAAGTGGATAATCTGGGACAACTTCAAGCCTTGCAAAATGTGCAAAGACCAGCAAAGACTCGTGATCCTAAGCAACGACATCTAACCCTACTGAAGGAGTTCATGAAACAGAAACCCCTTGCATTTAGTGGAAAACCCAATTCTGTCATAGCAAAACAATGGCTTAAGGCAGTCAAAAAGAAGTTGGATACCATGAGGATCCCACATAAGTATTGGGTTGGCTTTTCAACATATATATTTAAGGGTAAAGCCAAAGAATGGTGGGATCTACACAAAGATGATTATGATGTACCAAACCTCACATGGGAGCAATTCGAAACAATATTTCGCAATACTTATATCCCCCAGAGCCATAAGCAAGCAATGATGCCAGAATTTGAAAACTTAGTGCAAAGGGATATGACAATTGTTAAATATAATGCACGATTTATAGAATTGTCTCGCTACAATCTTGAAGCTGTATCAGATCCAATGGCGAGGTGCGAGAAGTTTAGGAACAATCTGAGCCCAAAAATCAAACAAATGATAGCTTCTGTCCCATCAACAGATTTCCTTGACTTGTAGCTGCGGCACAAAGGGTAGAGACAAAATTAAACAACTCCTATGGAGAGTACAAGGGTTCTTGTGCACGTCAAAGAAAGATAAGCAAGAAGGAGAAGTCACAAGTGCAGGTCACTCAGCATAGTGGAGTGATTATTGGTGGTGAACCTTTTGGCAGCGGTCGTTTCTAGTCGTATGCCTGTCATAACTATGGACAAGTGGGACATCTAAGGAAGAACTGTCCTAACCACGTTGCATAACTATCCTTTGCTCCAAGGCCACAAGGAAGTCACTTTGGCTCCATTGCATGGGGAGGGAGTCAAATTCGAGGAGCACCCCAACAAAACGCTCTAGTTTCCCAAGTTTCAGTAACTCAACCTCGAGGATTCCAGCCTTAGTACAACTACCAGCAGCGGTCACAAGGCTCTAATTTCTATGCCAATCAAAATTTTCAACCGACCCCTTAAGGTTCAGTGAATCAAAGACCATATTTCCCTAGGAGGAATAATAATAATAATGCAAGTGGTAGCCAAACGAACCAAGGAAAAAGTAATATGGGGAAAGCACTAGCTTAAGCTTATGCAGTTACGGCTACAGTTGGACAAGTAAAGCAGGCTGATCACTCCATTGTAGATGGTATGATTCACGTGTCAGCAGGTTAAAGCAGAACATCAAAATCCTAGAGGCGAGTTAAGGAGCCTACCTATTCCATAATGGAAGTGGGATCATGTGACAATGGACTTTATTATAGGATTTGCTAAGACTCAAATGGGGCATGATGTCGTTTGGGTAATTGTGGATCGTGTAACTAAAACAGCCCACTTCATCCCAATCAAAACTAGTTACAATGTCTCAAAGTTATGCCAATTGTATGTGGAGAAGATAGTGACCTTGCATGGTGTACCAATGTCAATAGTCTCTGACAGGGATACACGTTTTACATCAAAGCTCTAGAGAGGATTGCAGAAAGCTTTGGGAACACAACTGAATTTCATACGACCTTTCATCGTCAAACAGTTGGACAATCTGAACATGTCAATTAAATTCTCGAGGATATGCTTCGAGCTTGTGTGCTAGAATTTGGAACCAACTAGGCTACACAGCTGCCATATGTTGAGTTCGCATACAACAACAGTTATCAAGCGAGTATTGGACTGGCTCCATATGAGGCTTTATGTGGTAGGCCTTATAGATCTTCATTATGTTGGGCTGAAAAAAAAGAGCACCTTGAGCTCGGCCCTCAGTTTATTAGAGAAACAATAAACAAGATCCGAATTATTTACGAATGCCTTAAGGCAACTCAAAGTTGACAGAAAAGTTATACAGATAAGAGGAGACGACCTTTAGAGTTCATGATCGGAGACTTTGTGTTTTTGAAGGTGAAACCAAAACGTGGTGTATCTCGATTTGGTGTTAAAGGAAAGTTAACACTAAGGTATACAGGACCGTTTGAAATTGTGGAAAGGATTAGAACGCTGGCATATCGTTTAGACCTACCACCACAATTGTCTCATGTACATAATGTGTTCTACATATCAATGCTAAGGAAGTACGAACCTGACCCTTCACATGTGATTATGTGTACAAATATTCCAATTTAGGGAGATATTACCTGTGAAGAAATTCCAGTTCAGATACTAGATTGTGAGGTAAAAATGTTACAACACCATGAAATTCCTCTAGTAAAGGTGATGTGGCAAAATCATGATATAGAGGAAGCTACATGGGAACTTGAGTCTAAGATAAGAGAGAAATACCCATATCTGTTTTAATATTGTGGTCAGTTATAGGAAATTTCAGGGACAAAATTTTTAAAGGAGATGAGAGTTGTAACACCTGTTATTTTAACGGGCATGACTTTGTAAAGTTTAATATATTAAACATGACAATGTAAAAAAAAAAAATTTGTTGTATTTAAAATTACCAAGTTGCTTTTGTGATTTCATTTATTTACAAAAATACCATTTTGGCATTTTCAAGCTAAAGCTTGCAGAGGAGACATGAGGATATTTTCCTTAACCACCCCTTCGTTCTGTTCTTGCATTTCCTTCCATGGTTTAACTACTCTATCTTCCCCCTCAATAATTTCTTTCTTTTCCAGATTTTTATTTGCTTCATTCTTCCACTTTCACACGTCTCTCTCTCTTGCTCTCCCTTCCACATCACTTTCCTTCCTTCTCATTTTTCTTTGCTAAAAGCAAAGTCCACAGCAAGCTTTTCAGAGCAGCCATAGAAACCAAAAAAAGTACCAAAGAAACACAAGCTTTTCGGAAACGCCCCTATATAGGGGTTAACAGTTTTTAAATAAATAAAATGAAAATAAAAAAATAAAGATAAAACATTAAAGTAATTTACCTGAGACTTAAATAGAAACTCTCAAAATAAAAATACAACATAAACAAATAAATAAACCACAGATTAATGTAGCACCTTAAATTTTAATAATATACAACTGTCATCATCATCATTTCAACCCTCAACAAATCTTAATACAGTCACAAAAAGTAACAATTGATGCTTACATTAACATGCAGATTATTCTTTGCATTCGAAGCAATTCCAACGTAATATAACTACATAGCTTCTTCAACTGTTTTTGTTGTAACCATCTCACACTTAGTGAGTCCTAAAAAGAGCAAAATATAAGGGAATAAGCGACAACATGCTTAGTAGGGAAAACCATTACTCACCTTAAGGTTTTATTCTTTACCTCATTAAATCTGCATGGTTAGTTAGTTTTCATCATTATCCAAATTATGAGATTTATTATGATCATATTCCATGGATACCATAGTTAATCATTATCAAGTTTCATACATATACATATATACAATATTAACATTCATCATTATTCCTAGGTATCCACATTACATAAAGTATCACTCAACTTATCGAAACCCAAATGGGCGTGCTTGGCTACCCTCCAATCATTCCAAGGGTATTCCAGTGAGGGGACATCAAGCCCCGAATCCTCACCAACTTGATTCCTGTACAGTGCGTTCTGAGACTTTCGACCCAAGAGAGCGTCATCACCTCCCCCTTATTTTAGGGTATTCGTGCCCAAGGACGTAACCGCCGCCCTCTTCACGTCTCACCATTTCTCAATGTTCAATCATTATTTATAGAGTTAATTTTTCTAACCATGCTTCCCAATTTATAACAACATATGTTAATTTATTATGTTCCTTGCTAATCAATACAAGGCGAGTTCATGTCATAGTTTCATATGTGATTCTCATATAATAGCAATTCAACATAGATACATATATCTTGTGGCAAAACAATCAATTTTAATTCCATAAAAACCTCACAAAAGATGAGTAATAGAATCCCTACCTTTCAAGCTTCTCAACAATCTTTTAATCTCGGATTAATTAACGTTAGCTCCATACACCCTTGATCCTAAGTCATGCATAAAGACAATTAAAACTAAAGCACAATATATAACCACATCCATAAATGAATTATGTGTAAATCTACATATTTTAATCTCTAATAAGATTCATAAATCACTTAGGATAGTATTGGAAAGGTTACAAGATATTAAAGGATTAGAAGGTGAGCAAAGTTGGGTTCACTATCTACAATTAGCACATCGGTTAACAGGTGATTTACTTAAGGTAGACGGGTGATATACTGCCACTGGTAAGTTTACTAGTTTTCATTCTGAGAATTAAAAAATTCATAGAAAATAAAATACAACTCCGATTTAGGCTCATGATAGCTCGTTGGAAAGCTTAGGATGTCTACTTTTTAAATTTGAAACCAATTTACAAAATTCATTTTCATCAAATCCCATAATTTCAAGAAAGGGCTACTGCCCATAGAAATAATACAAGGTTTATGGAAGGTTAAGTTTCTCTTTAACCGAAAGCATATTATTCTTGTTGAAAATCCCAAAATCATTCCAAAATATGCAGCATGCATTATATAATCATAATAAACATATTCTCATGAGTTTTATACCAAAATCATCATCAAACCAAAATAAAGGTTGGTTGTTGGTTTCAATTTAGGACTCAAGTTTTTGTTCACAAATGCTCAAATATGCATGCTAACATAATTAGAAATTTACATGAACTTTGAACATGAAAATGATACTTTAAAGATGGAGAAACACACACTAAAAACCAAGTTTGAATTAAAGAAAACCTACCTCAAAACTCCTTTGAAAAACACCAAAGTTTGGGTAAAAATCAAAGCTTAAATTGACTCCAAAACGGCTTCAAACATGGCTAAGAATTATAGTTACTTTGGCTGCAAAGAGAGATTTATGCTTTATGTTTTTAGTTAGAAATTGAACTTAGAAAAGAGAGAATGAGAAACTAGAGATGAAAGTGGTGATGGTTGAATAAAAAGGCATCAAAATAATTGAGGAGCGGGAGATAATTGTAGGTTTATGGGGAAAGTTGTAGGAAGAAACAAATGAGCATTAAAAGAAAATATTATCATGTCTCCTATGGAGACATTTAGCAAATAATGCCAACATAATTGAGGGGGCAAATGGGGCAAGTTATGGAAGAAGATGAAGGAAGCATTAAAAAGGTGGTTGAGAAAATAAATCAACGTCTCCTAGTAATTGAGGTGAATTAATTATATGTTTCCTTCAGAGACCTTTAGGCAAATGAAAAAGAGGCTACTCAATTAAGCATTAATGTAGGGGGACAAGGTTGGTAAAAGTGGGTGATGGGTAAATTTTGAATGTTTCCTATGGAGACTTGGTAAGAAATACTAAAGTAACATTTTATTCATATGATTTTTATAACAATCATACCCGTTAAAATAACGGGTGTTTCATTTTCTTTTACAAAACCCTACAAACGATTCTTCATAAACTCAAAGATTGAGGAGGCCTAGACGTTTTCAAGATCAAATCATAGTTTTGAACTAAGTTTGAGGTTAGATTTCTAAAACTTTAACTTTGATTTTAAGTTGTATTATGGTATACAGATTGTGAAATGTTTTTAATGTTTAGAGATGATTGTGTATTGTTTATATATAGTTTTTATGTTTAAAAAGCTGTTAGGAAACTAAGATAGGATTAAAGGGCTTAGAAAGCAAATTCTAGGTTCTCTGTATGAGTTTTTGTAGGTGAAAAACTACGTGTCGTTTTTCAGAAACGACATGTCTTTTTTTCCATAAACTGTATGTCGTTTTTCTTAAAACGATATGTCGTTTTGTCATATAGAAATTTAATAAAAAGAAGCTTTAGATAGGATTCGAACCTCCAACCTCGGGTCAAGTAAAAGTGGACCAGACTATTAGGACAATGATAGTTATTTAATAATTAATGGTTCAGAAATAATAAATAGTTTTCTATATAGGTTGTAATTTCAGATAATTTTATAAATATCAAACTTTTTAATTATTTTAATTATAAATATTTTAAAATTGTATTATTTATTTTAAAAACTAATTTAATATATTTTGTGCCAAAATAAAATTCATATATTTTTTTATTATTTATTGTTATTTTATAATTTACTAAAATTAAATTTTATTGTTATTTTATAATTTACTAAAATTAAGTTAGAAAAGTGATATTCACAATTTTAGTACATTAATGATTATGACATACTAATAAAATAAATAAATAAATGATAAATTGACATAATTAAAAATTAGAATTTAAGTTAAAGTATGGTTATTTTATACATTTTAAGATAACGGCGTACATGGAGTGTACGTGGTGAATTGTGTAAGCTGAAAAATTATCAATGGATATTTGTAAAGAGATAGGGATTCTATTACTCATCTTTTATGAGGTTTTGGTAAATTAAAATTTAGTTGTTTTATGTTGCATGATATGTATATAGTATTTTGAATGTATATGATTATATTTATGATATGATAATGTAGAACTCGTCTTGTATTGTACAGCGAGAGACATAATGATTTGATACATGTTGTAAATTCAGAAGCATGGTTAGAAAAACTGACTCTATAAATAATGATTTAATATAAAGGAATGGTGAGACGTGAAGAGGGCGGCGGTTATGTCATTGGGCATAAATACCCTAAAAGGTATAATAGGGGGAGGTGATGACGCTTCCTTGAGTCAAAAATCCCAGAATGCACTGTACAGGGATCGACTTGGTGAGGACTCGAGGCTTGATGTCCTCTCATCGGAACACCCTTGGAATGTTTGGAGGGTGGCCAAGCGTGCCCATTTGGGTTTCAATGAGTTGAGAGATACTCTATTTAACTTGGATACCTAAGAACAATGATAAATTGTAATATTTGTATATATGTATAAGTATGAAACTTGGTAATAATTAACTATGGTATCTACGGAATGTGATCGTAATAAACCTTATAATTTGGAATATGATGTAAATTAACTAACTATGCAGTTTTAATGTGGTAATGAATAAAACCTTAAGGTGAGTAATAGTTTTCTATACTGGGCATGTTGATACTCATCCCTATCATATTTACATCTCTCAGGTGAAACTTAGTGCAACTTATCTGACGAGAAATAGGCAACAACACTGCTGGTTTTCTGTTGGAAGATCTTTGTTTATTTGTAACTCATCTAGAACATGTAAGATTTGTATTACTTTTGTGATGGCTGTGTTAAGTTATTTAGGAATTGTATTATGGTGATGATGACTGTATTTTAAATAATTTATGCTACACTAAAAACTATGGTTTATATTTTAATGTTTTTTTTTTATTTTTGTTTAAAGACCCATGGGCATTATTTTATTGATTTGAATGATATTGAATTTAAGTTTGTTTTTATTTATTCAATACTGCTAACCCCCATATAAGGGCGTTACAGAAGGTGCATCTTTTGAAGAACACCAAACTGTCTTTAAGGAAATTGTCTCTAATTTAGAGGCCATGGAGGTTAAGTATGAGGAAGAAGACTTAGGGGTCAATCATGCTGTGTTTGCTGCCTTAATCATATGCAACGTTTAGAGATACAATTTTGTATGGTTGGAATACACTTACTCTAGATGAAGTTTATGATGCCTTATTGTCTAAAGAAAAGATGATGCAACTTATGACTGAACTTGTAGCTTAGGAAGAAGGCCTTGTTTTTTGTGGTACAACTCAGGAGAGGATTTCTGATTCTGGTGCAAACTGAGGGGTAGATCGAAGTCCAGGCATAAGGACAAAGTCTGCAACTACTGCAAGAAAAAGGGGCACGTTAAGATCAACTGCTATAAACTGCAAAACAAGAATAAGAGATCAGCTGATCAAAAGGGAAAGCAACTGAATAATACCGATGAGGCCAGTGTTATGGAAGAAGTTTCTGAAAGGGAACTTTTAGTGATTTTTGATGGTGAATGCAAACCCTGTGAGGATTGGGTTCTTGACTGTGTATGTATGTTTCATATATGTCCCAACCAGGACTAGTTTTCAACATATGAAACAGTTTCTAGGGGCTCTGTTTTGATGGGTAAAAATGCTCCATGTAAGATTACTGGTATTGGGACTCTTAGGATCAAGATGTATGATGGAGTAGTAAGGACACTAGGTGATGTGAGACATGTCCTTGATCTGAAGAGGAATTTAATTTCCTTGAGTGCTCTAGATTCTTTAGCGTACAAATACTCTGGTGAAGGTGGAGTTTTGAAAGTTAGCAAAGGTGGTCTTGTTATGATGAAGGGGCAGAAGAAGACTACTAGTTTGTATGTTTTGTAGGGTACTACAGTTGTAGGAGATGTAGCCATTAGTACATCCACTGTGTATGATAGTGATATCACTAATTTATGGCATATGCGATTGGGGCATATGAGTCAGCTTGAGATGACATAATTGAGTAAAAAAGAACTGCTTAATGGACATTGCATAGGTAAGATGGAGTTCTGTGAGCACTGTGTGTTTAGGAAACAAAAGTGAGTCAAATTTGACAAGAGCATTCATAGCATAAAAGATATTTTAGAGTATGTTCATTTGGATCTTTGGAGACCATCTATTATTTCTTCTAAAGGTGGTGCTAATTTTATGCTTACGATTGTAGATGACTTTTTAACAAAGGTATGGACATTCTTTTTGAAGCAAAAGAATTATGCTTACGTTCAAAGATTGGAAGACCATGGTAGAAAAGCAAGCTGGTAAGCTAGTTAAATGTCTTCGCATTTATAATGGCTTGGAGTTTTGTTTAGGTGAATTTAATGTCTTCTATAAATCGAAGGAAATTATGAGGCATTTAATAGTCTGATATACTCTATACAAAAATGGTGTGGCTAAATGGATGAATAGAACATTGATGGACAAGGTACGTTGCATACGCTCAAATGCTAGGCTACCTAAGTCGTTTTGGGCTGAAGCTGCTTCTATAGCCTGCTACTTGGTGAATCGTTCTCATTCCATCGCTATTAACAAGAAGACTCTATAGGAGGTATGATCAAGTAAACCTACAGATTACTCTAATTTAAGAATTTTCGACTATCCTGCCTATGCTCATGTTGATAATGGTAAATTGGAGCCTAGATCTATGAAGTGTATGTTTCTTAGTTATAACACTGGAGTTAAAGGCTATAAGTTGTGGTACTCAGAAACCAAGAAAGTGATTATTAGTAGAGATGTTATGTTTGATGAGATTGCCATGTTACGTGAGACATCTACTATAGGAGCTAGTGATGTTGATCAAGAGAGATCTAGTAGATAGGTGGAGATTCAAATTGAGATAGGTACATCATTCGATTTGACTTCCCAATCAAGTTCAAAGAGTCATAGAGATATTGCTTCCCCAACTCCACCACCGCGACCAATGTAGTATTCTATTACCAAAGATTGACTTAGGAGAGTTGTTAGGCCTCCATAGAAGTGTGCTGAGGCTGACTTGGTGGCTTATGCTTTATCAGTGGCAGAAGGTACTGAGTGCAGTGAAAAAGCTTCTACTTATTCAGAGGTGGTTAGTTGTGATGACTCAGGGAGATGGATGATTGCTATGCAGGAGGAGATGGAATCTCTTCATAAGAATGACACTTACAATTTGGTGGAGTTGCCTAAAGGAAAGAAAGCTGTTCGCTGCAAATGGGTGTTCAAGAGAAAGGAAGCTACGCTAGGAGTTGAAGAAGCTAGATATAAGGCTAGACTAGTTGCAAAAGGTTATAGTTAGGTTCCAGGTGTAGAATTCACAGATGTGTTCTCTCTAATTGTGACGCATAGTTTGATTCAAACTTTGCTTGGTATTGTAGCCATGCATGATCTTGAGCTTGAGCAGTTAGATATGAAGATCACATTTTTGAATGATGAGCTTGAGGAGGATATCTACATGTAGCAGCTAGAGGGCTTCGTGGTTTTAGGCAAGGAGGACCATGTGTGCTTGTTGAAAAAGTCTCTCTATGGCCTAAAACAGTCTCCCAAGCAATGGTATAAGAGGTTTGACTCATTTTATGACCTTCCATGAATTTAAGAGGAGTGACTATGACAGTTGTGTCTACATAAAGAAGAAACATGATGGGTCTTATGTCTATTTGCTTTTGTATGTTGATGATATGTTGATAGCTGCCAGGGGTAAGGAAGAAATCAGAAAGGTAAAGACTTAACTCAGTAGGGAGTTTGAGATGAAAAATTTGGGGGTTGCAAAGAAGATTCTTGGCATGGAGATTCTAAAAGATAGGAAGGCAGGCAAGTTGTATTTGAATCAAAAAGGGTACATTGAGAAAGTTTTGCACATATTGAATATACATAGTGCCAAACCTATGAGTGCTCCATTGGCTATGCATTTTAGACTTTTTTCCGCATTGTCTCCACAATCAGATGATGAGATTGAGTATATGTGTCAAGTTCCATATTCTAGTGCAATGGGATCCCTCATGTATGTTATGGTATGCTCTCGTCTAGACTTATCATATGCAGTCAATACAGTTAGTAGATACTTGGCTAATCCTAGTAAGAAACATTGGAAAGCACTTCAATGGACATTCAGGTACTTGCATGGTACTACTGATGTTTGTTTGCAGTTTGGGAGGACTAGAGATGGAGTTATTGGATATGTTGATTATCATTTTACTGGAGATCTTCATAAGAGGAGATCGCTTACAGGGTATGTGTTTACCGTGTTGGAAAAATAATACGCAGCGAAATTTTAAAAATTTTAAATCAGAGTATTTTCCAAAACATAAGTTTGGCATGCTATATGTGTAAATTAACCTGATCTTACTGACCTTGTATACGCCGAAAAGCTCCCGA
>CAMOHE010054250.1:0-16990 GCA_946598075.1 Artocarpus hirsutus | reverse complement strand
GTATGCTCTCGTCTAGACTTATCATATGCAGTCAATACAGTTAGTAGATACTTGGCTAATCCTAGTAAGAAACATTGGAAAGCACTTCAATGGACATTCAGGTACTTGCATGGTACTACTGATGTTTGTTTGCAGTTTGGGAGGACTAGAGATGGAGTTATTGGATATGTTGATTATCATTTTGCTGGAGATCTTCATAAGAGGAGATCGCTTACAGGGTATGTGTTTACCGTTGGTGGCTATGCTATTAGCTAGAAGGCTACTTTGCATACTACAGTGGCTTTGTCTACTACTAAGGCAGAATATATGATGATCACCAAAGCTTGTAAAGAAGCTATTTGGTTGAAAGGGCTATTTGATGAGCTCAGTGAAGACTTGTAGATTACCACAGTGTTTTCTGATAGTCAAAGTGCTATTTTTCTCACTAAAGATCATATGTTTCATGAAAGAGCTAAGCACATTGATGTTCGTTATCACTTTGTTCGTGAGGTTATTGCTCGTGGTGATATTGTTGTGAGCAAGATTGGTACCCATGATAGTCTTGTCGATATGATGACTAAGTCATTACCTCCATCCAAGTTTGAGCATTGTTTAGATTTGGTTGGCGTTAGTTGTTGAGGTTTACCCTCAGGGGCGTTTTTGTGGAAGAGGTGGAGATAGCTCATTGAAGATTTGTTTCTTGGAGTGGAATTCGTGTCAAGGTGAAAATTGTTAAAGTATGGTAACCCGAATTTAGTTTGACCTAACCCAAAAAGCTCACAGTTCGACAATTGTGGTGAAAGAACAAATGTGGGATTTTTCATGAGATCTATGGTGGTAGTGGAGGGATCAGGCCTATCAGCTCGATCTCGTAGCCCACCACTGATCTAACTGAGGGTGCAAGGCTCGACCCCATAGTACGGACTTTTGTATTTTGGGCTGTTTAGATTATGTTTTAGGCCCATAGGGTTTTGTTAATGCATATATATATGATGTATTACGTTAGGGTTTCATTATTATCTTTTTAGCCTCCCTAATCGTCTCCATCTTGTAATCTTTTTCAAGTTTAGTGATTTTGTTCTCCTCTGCCTGTGGTTTTTTCCTGTCTTGAGTTTTAATTTCCACGTAAATCTCTATACGTTTTTTGTTCTTTGTTTCTATTGCATTATTTTCATAATAATGATTAATAAAGAAAACATAAGACATGCCCTAATAAATTGTCTCGGTAATTATAGTTGGAGCTGTTGTACCATATGCAATTGTAGCCTAAACTATATAAACTCATGCAGAAAGTAGACCCACATTTAGCCAACATTGTGTATTGTCTTATACTTCTACAACAAAATAAATGACAAATGGAATCTTCATACAAAAACAAATGGAAAGTGTTCAGAAAAAATCAACAATTACTAATTTTTTTTTATTAGATTCTACAAAAATGGAGGGTGACCTCAAGCTAGCAAATAATTCAAGAATAGATGTATTGCCATTCCTTAAAAAAAAAATCAAAATAAAATAAACTACAAGCAAAAAATATTAAAGGCTAACAAACATTCCAACACAAGCAGCAATTTTTTTTTCTTTTGTTTTTTGCACGGATAGATAAATAAGTTGTGTTTGCTACTAATTATTTGTAAGATTTTAGATTGATATTGGTAGCATGAAGAATGAAGTTGAGGTTTCTAATAGTGGCCTCATCCAATACTCCAACCTAAATGATATCCTTTTTTATCAAGTTAGAATAATGATTGAAAACCAAGAAAATAGGCCATTCTGTACCAAAGTGATTCTAACCTTGATAACCAACTATATACTAGATGTATCTTTGAAAGAATCAGAGAGGATCTTTAATTGGTTAGCCCAGAAACTAAAAAGTAAATGTATAAACACACAAATAAGCAGCAAACATAGAAAAAGGAACCAAAGCTAGAGTTGACAAAAATAGTTCACAACATGTGTTTGGAGAAAACACATGTCAAAGGACCTATGTACTTCTAAACACAATATACTTAATGAATGATCCAACATAATAATAATAATCTTTTCTAACATGATAACATCAGCTTCTTAAAATGTAATGTCCAGAAAACGCTTACTACCACCGACAAATAAAGAACATAAATTTATCTCCCCAAAAATAATTCATTGCTAGATAGAAATACATATTTCAGAAAATGAAGAAGCAAAATATGCAAATCAGAGCCGAAAGAAAGAAAGAAAGAAAGAAAATCAAAACATCAACAAATATTAGCATGCACGAAGAATCGACAAATAATTTATGAGTGGAGAGGAAATGAAGATATAAAATTATTAACGCCAAGATAAAAGCCACTTGGAACTAAAAATGTAATAATAAAAATAAAACTCTAACTAAATAATGTCACTTCAGTAAAAATAACGATATGTAGTCCCGACCAAAGTGCGAAGCTTGATTCTCATTTTCCCTATAAAATGATTAAGGCTCAACTTTAAAAAAAAAAGAAAAAAAAACAAACAAACAACACATGAAAACGTTGTCTATTAGAAGCTAATCAGTGAAGATTGCCCAAAGGAAGGACATTAGAGCAATTGTAGCTCCAAGCAAAGACTCCCAAGGCTGCTCTGTAGATTTAAAAATTGCAGCTAAGAAAATAACATAAAAATGAACAAAAATGACAAAAAAGCACTTTTTTGTTGTAAAATAAAAAAAAAAGACAAAACAAGATAATATAGTTTGAAAATAGAGAAGAACACTAGAGAATGAGAGAATGATATCTATATAATTTATCTTCATCTTTTACATGCCTCTAAAGCCTCTATATATAGACGAAAGATACATAGAGGTTACAATAGGTTTTAATGGTGTTGTAAATGGAGAAAATAACTATGAATAAATTGTAACAAATAGAGGTTATGGAATTTGAGAAGCTTTGGGGTTTATGAGACTTGAAGATTTTGGAGGTTATGGACATCCATCATAATACTATATTCACAACACTTCCCCTTGGATGTCCATCATCAACAATATGCCTCATTAAAACCTTACTAAGAAACAAAAAACCTATGGAAAAAAAATCCTAATGATAGAAAAAGTGTACATCATTCTTGTATAATACACCAAAAGAAGCTGCGTCATTAAAAACCTTGTTAGGAAAACTCAGTGGGACAAAACCTAAACCAAGGGAAAAAGAGTACAATGCATATTTCCTCCCCCTCATGGGAACATCACTTAAGATCTCTAAATCAACGCATTCCAATATTATGCACCAATCTTTCAAATGTTGCAATCGGTAATGCCTTTGTGAATAAATCTGCCAGATTATCAATTGAACGAATTTGTTGAACATCAATATCACCATTTTTGTCAAGATCATGGGTGAAAAAGAATTTTGGCGAAAAGAATTTTGGCGAAATGTGTTTTGTTCTATCTCCTTTAATGTATCCTCCTTTTAACTGAACTATGCAAGCAGCATTATCTTCATATAGTGTTGTTGGAGTTTCTTTCTTCGAAGGTAAACCACATATTTCTTAGATATGTTAGGTAATTGATCTTAGCCAAACACATTCTCGGCTTGCCTCGTGAATTGTTATTATTTCTGCGTGATTTAAGGAAGTAGCAGCTATGGTTTGTTTTGTAGAACACCATGATATAGCTGTACCACCATATGTAAATAAATAGTCTGTTTAAGATCGAGCTTTATGTGGATCAGACAAATAACCTGCATCTGCATAACCAATTAGATGTGATCCCATGTTATTTGAATAAAACAAGCCCATATCACTTGTTCCTTAGAGATATCGAAATATATGCTTAACTCCATTCCAATGCCTTCGAGTTGGAGAAGTACTAAATCTTGCTAATAAACTTATAAAAAATGCTATATCCGGTCGAGTATTATGAGCAAGATACATTAGTGCACCTATCGCACTAAGATATGGTACTTTAGGATCAAGAAGTTCTTTGTTATCCTCTTGAGGTCGAAAAGGGTCCTTTTTCATATCAAGTGATCGAACAATCATTGGGGTACTAAATGGATGTGCTTTATGCATGTAAAATCGTTTTAGGACCTCTTTTATGTAATTTGATTGATGAATAAAAATTCCATCTGCTAAATGCTCGATTTGCAAGCCGAGGCAAAACTTTGTTTTTCCAAAGTCTTTCATCTCAAATTCTTTCTTCAAATAATCCATTGCCTTTAGAACTTCTTCAAGAGTTCCAATAATATTCAAGTCATCACCATATACCGCAATTACAACAAAATCAAATCCAGATTTCCTTATAAAAACACATGGACAAATAGGATCATTTTTATAACCTACTTTTATTAAATATTTACTAAGGCGATTATACCACATACGTCCAGACTGCTTCAATCCATATAAGGATTTGTGTAACTTAATTGAATAATTTTCTCGAGAATTTGAATTACATGCTTCAGGCATCTTAAATCCTTCAGGGATTTTCATATAGATATCGTTATCAAGTGAACCATACAGATAGGCTGTAATGGCATCCATTAGGCGATATCCAGTCTTTCATGTTCTGCCAGACTAATTAGAAATCAAAATGTGATTACATCTACCATAGAAGAATATGTTTCTTCATAATCAATATCAAGTCTTTGCGAAAATCCTTGTGCTACAAGTCGTGCTTTATATCTGACGACTTCATTTTTCTCATTTCGTTTTCACACAAATACCCATTTGTATCCTACTGGTTTTATACCTTCAAGTGTTTAGACTACAGGTCCAAAAACCTCACGTTTTGCAAGTGAGTTCAATTCTGCTTGGATTGCATCTTTTCATTTTGGCCAATCATTTCTGTGTTGACATTCTTCAACAGATTTAGGTTTAGGATCCTCGCTTTCTTTAACAATATTGAGGGCTACATTATATGCAAAAATGTTGTTGATAATTATTTCGTTTCGATTCCATCTTTTTCCCGTAGTGACATAATTTATCGAGATCTCTTCATTTTCACTATTTTCAGGTACCTGCACCTCTTTTGGGGTCTTATGATTAGTTATGTCTAGGGTCTCCTTAGAAGTACCTACCTCCTTAATTTGATCATCTTGATTATTTGCTTCTTTTCTCTTTCGAGGATTTTTGTCTTTAGAATTGACTGATCTACCATGCTTCAGGCGTGCTTTTAGACTCATTTGCTATAGTAATATTTTGTCTTATTGGGACATCAACTCGAATTGGAGCATTTGCAGCTAGTATATAGGATTTGGTTATTCTCTTTAGGTCAGTAAATGCATTTGGCAATTGATTGGCTATATTTTGCAAATGAATTATCTTTTGAACTTCTTGCTCACATTGTTGTGTACGAGGATCAAGATGACATATTGACGATGCTTTCCATATAATTTCTTTTTCTAGCTGTTTATTCTCTTTCCCTAATGTTGGGAAGTTTGTTTCATTAAAATGACAGTCGGTAAATCGAGCCGTAAAAACATCTCCTGTCATTGGTTCAAGATATTTAATTATAGAATAGGATTCATATCCAACATATATGTCCAGCCTTCTTTGAGGTCCCATCTTAGTGTGTTGTGGTGGAGCAATGGGAAAATAAACTGCACAACCAAAAATTCTTAGATGAAAAATATTTGGCTCTTGACCATAAGCCAATTGTAATGGAGAGAACTTATGATATGACGTTGGCCTAATGTGCACAAGTACTGCTACATGCAAAATAGCATGTCCCCAAACAGAAACAAGGAGTTTGGTTCTCATAAGTAGAGGTCTAGCTATTAATTGCAAGCGTTTAATAAATGATTCTGCTAGACCATTCTACATATGAGCATGGGCAACAGGCTCTTCAACAGTTATCCTAATTGACATACAATAATCATAAAAAGCTTGGGATCTAAATTCACTACCATTGTCAAGACGTATTGACTTAATTGCATGATCTGAAAATTGCGTATGTAATCGAATTATCTGAGTAAGTAAGCTCACAAATACCAGGTTGCGAATTGATAATAAGCACACATGTGACCATCTTGTAGATGCATCTATTAAAACCATAAAATATCTAAATGGTCTACATGACAGATGAATGGGCCCACATATATCACCTTGAATATGTTCCAAAAATGTAAGGGATTCAATCCCAACTTTGGCAAGTGATGGTTGAATGATTAATTTACATTGATAACAAGCAGCACATGAGAATTCATTAGATTGAAGAATCTTCTGGTTCTTTAATGGATGTCCATTTGAATTCTCAATGATTCTTCGCATCATTATTGACCCTGGATGGCCTAACCGGTCATGCCAAACAATAAAAGTATTTGGATCAGTGAACTTCTGGTTCACTATTGCATGTGCTTCAATTTGACTAATATTCATGTAGTACAAACTAGAAGAAAAAGCAAGCAATTTCTCTAATATGTATTTCTTATCCGAAATCATGGCTGTAATATAAAGGTATTCAACATTCTTCTCATTTACTATCTCAATATGATATCCATTTCGGCGAATATCTTTAAAACTTAATAAATTTCTTTGAGACTTGGTAGAAAGTAATGCATTATTTATAAGAAATCTTGTTCCTCTGGGTAATAATATATTGGCTATTCCAGAGCCTTCAATAATTTTTATACTACCAGATATTGTATTAACATTAGCTTCGCCCATCATCAAGTGGGAAAAATATTTTTTATCTTTAAGCATGGTATACTTCGCAAAGTTTGTATGCTCTTGTGAACAATGTATTTACTATCGATGACTCACACTTTCTGCGTACTGATAACGTGTTGTAAAATAATTAAAAAAAAAAGACAAAACAAGAGAATATAGTTTGAAAGTAGAGAAGAACACTAGAGAATGAGAGAATGACATCTATATATTATCTCTTCATCTTTTACATGCCTCTCAAAGCCTCTATATATAGGCTAAAGATACATAGAGGTTACAATAGGTTTTAATGGTGTTGTAAATGGAGAAAATAACTATGAATAAATTGTAGCAAATAGAAATTATGGAATTTGAGAAGCTTTGAGGGTTATGAGACTTGAAGATTTTAATTTTTATACTACCAGATATTGTATTAACATTAGCTTCGCCCATTATCAAGTGGGAAAAATATTTTTTATCTTTAAGCATGGTATACGTTGTTGCACTATCAACGAGACACATATCTTCACCGTTGATCTTAGGTCCAACTGAATATTGGGGAATATCCATATTTTCTTTTTTTTTCGTAGAAGAGCCTCCGCTTCCCAAAATTTGTATGCTCTTGTGAACAATGTATTTACTATCGATGACTCACACTTTTTTCGTACTGATAACGTGTTGTAAAATAATAAAAAAAAGACAAAACAAGAGAATATATTTTGAAAGTAGAGAAGAACACTAGAGAATGAGAGAATGACATCTATATATTATCTCTTCATCTTTTACATGCCTCTCAAAGCCTCTATGTATAGGCTAAAGATACATAGAGGTTACAATAAGTTTTAATGGTGTTGTAAATGGAGAAAGTAACTATAAATAAATTGTAACAAATAAAAATTATGAAATTTAAAAAGTTTTGAGGGTTATGAGACTTGAAGATTTTAAGGGTTATAGACATTCATCATAATACTATATTCATAACATTTTTTAATTTATTAGTTTTTTGGCACGTGTGCATATGCTAGTGTTTGTAATCATATTGTGAATTTTACATTGCCATCAATCATTTTGTGCCTGATAGCCTGTGTTGACGTACCACCATCCCCAAGCAAGGAGAGCACTATTTGGAGGGGCTCTTTACATATATGCCGTAAAACTAACACTTAGAATTGATTTATGCCACTTAAATGGATAATTGAGGAGAATGTTGCGCCATATCATCACACTACATCCTCAAGGTATTCGCTGGGTATCCAGTATCTTCCGCAAATAGTCGAGGGTATCTGCATAGTTGCCGTTCGGTATTCACTACTATCCACGCAGTCACCGTTCAGTATCTATGGGAGTCCACATAGTTATCAGCCGGTAGCCACCAAGGCCGACAGCAGGACAGTTGGTATCCATCGGAAGCCACCATTTCAAGGGGTTGTAGATTCAAAAAAAGACTCAAAATTTTTTTAAAAAGTCACAAAAATTCAGAACACTTAAAGGAATATAAATACACAAAAATTACAATATCTAAGATCAGATCAGGAAAAAAATCTCTTCCAAAAAATCGATAAAAAATACAAAAAAGGTGGAGATCTCGCGGTGTTGTACGATCTTTGTTGCAGCGAGATCCGTGGCCAATGTTGACGCTCCCTTTAGATCTCAGCTTTGATCTCCATGGGGCTACCAAGACGGGTCGATTTGCATAAGGGAGATTGCACGAAGGTAAGTGTACGGAGGAGATCATGCATAGGAGAGAGAAAGTGCTGATCGAAGGAGATCGTGTAGAGGAAAGGGAGAGAGCATTGAACGGAGGATGGACAGCGTACATCAGAGAGGAAAAGAGCGCCGCCGCCGACAAGTTCTAGAGGGCAATTGTTGCAATCAGGGTAGGCAAGGAGAAGGAAGTAGGCCGGTTGTTGAGAGATAGGAACAGAAAAGAAGAGGAAGCTGGGAAGGGAGAGAGGTGGAGGTTGGGCAGCCGTTATAGGTCAGTGTGGGGGAAGGTAGAGAGAAAAATTAAGAAAGAAGGGAGAGGAAGATATAGAAACCTTATGGGTGAAGTAAGTAGGATAATAAGTCTCAACACAAAGAGTCTAGTTTTCCATGTGTTATATTTTCAAAGAGTTTTTACGTGTGGCATGTTTCGATCCAATGGTCAAATTGATGGTATGCAACATAAATAGCTCACGACGCCAAACGAGTCCGCCACTCTTACCATTTCTAGAATGTAGACCCAAACATCCTTAATTTTAACCCAAATTACTAATTTTCTTTATCGGAACGAGTTATAACGCCACAAGACAGAATTAGTTTATATTCATATGTATCTCATGGTTCATCATCGTGAGCGCATGGCTTACTAGCATAATTCGGCACACCACAAACGACAATCAGATGCAGAAGTTACTCATACCAGTAAATAAACTTAAAGGGGAACAGCCCCATTAGTTATTATGAACTTTAAAATTGTTTTCACGCATCAGTAATTTGTGGAAGGGCATGAAGAAAAGCTTGTCGGCTGTTGCTCTTCTAAGATTTTCTTTCATTAGCCAATACATTGCTTTACTCTCTCTAAAAGTAAATAAAAGTGCTCCGAATAAAACTAAGATGGACATCATAGTACTTACTGCACCAGCAACATCAGATTGAAAGATTAAAAACGAGTATTAATTTGGGAAAACAAGGCCTTGAAATCCTTTGTAGGCACACCAGCACCCTCAGGCTTCGATGCTAGATCAAAGGCCGTAAACTTGGCCTCCTCAAACTGTAGTGCCTGGTTGAAAGAAAAGAGCACAAAGTAAAGCTACTTGGTAAAAGGTCATGAATGTTTGAAAATCGAGATCGTTTTAGGATAAGCGGAGAAAAAAAAAAATCAGATAAACATCAATTTCAAAACCCGTAAAAGCAAATACCTGAATGCAGACTTCTGCAACATCAGCCCTGGCAATGGTTCTTGTTTCCGTCTTAAGAAGCTCGTCATCCTTCCCGACAAGCAGTTCCCGGACACCACCTTCCTTGTCTTGCAAGCCTCCAGCCCTATATCAGTAAAAGAAGTGATGTCAAAGTCAAGTTTCCCAATAAAGCGACAAGACCGACAACGAGTATGATATATTTTTATAACTATTTCTGTTTTCGCTTTTTTCTTTTCAACATCAGTTCTTCAATGCCAGGGGAAAAAAGGGCGTACCTTATAATTGTGTATGGCACACCAGAGTCGGCCAAATACTGCTCAGCTTTCCTCTTCCAAATCTATCAAACAGATTGATTGTGGAGTTTCAGTAATAATTCCAAGAACAGAATATACATCAGGCGAAGGTATATCAAGAAAAACTCAGAATATAATATTAAAACCCCCACCAAAGTTGAAGTTTAAACTGATTAAAACAATCACATGGAGGGGTTAACTTTAGAGCGACTGAAGGAGATTACTGACCAATATATTTCCGTTTCCCAAGCTGTTCAAGGGATGATTAGGATCCGTTCCGCCCATCGAGCCAACTAACACAATTTGCTTAACTCCTGCAGCCTTGGCTGTTCATCAACGATTAAGTGAATCAGAAACTACTAACCAAAACAAGAAATAGCGTCAAACAATCACAAAGCGGAAACAGAAATCTTACCAGCATCTATCTGATTCTTCTGTCCAATCCAATCAACCTAGAATGCAATAAAGGAGATACCAAATCAGAGCACAAGAAACAAAATGAAACCTTTCAGGAAAAACAGTGATTGAGATCAGACTACTAGATTATGCAATTATGTTAGGAGTAAATACAAGGTTTAAAATTCGGTTTATTTCCGAGTTAATTTCATTATCCCAGTTGGGGCATTGTTCTACTTCTCAATAAATAGACGAAGATGTTGTATCTTGCATCGGAACTCAATTATTGATAGTGTCCAAAATTTTTTCCCAATTGTTCTCCTTCTCTCTCTAAATTCCTAAATTCTCTTCCTCTTTATTTCTCCCTCTCTCCCTCTCTCTTCATCTATTCTCCCTATTTACCCTACGTCTGGCATCAACCAGCTTTGCAATTGGAAACTATACCTGCTCGGGATATGCACCCTCATCAAAATGGAACTCGGGCCTCCCGCCTTGGGTTGGATCAAACCCCGGTTTCATCTTTGGCACGGCACTTGTCAAGATAATTAGAGCATTAATACCTTGGATCGCAGAAGCAATGCTGTTGGCATCCCTTATGTCCCCGACGTAAAGATCATCTGCTCCTCCCAATTTCTCCTTGCTCTCATCCGTCCTAACCAGACCTCTAACAACATACTGTCCTGACCTCTCCTTCAACTTCTTATAAACTATTTGGCCTGCCGAAATTTGACCAATGCAATATTGATCACAATCAGATCTCCAAAGAACAAAAAAGAGCATGTTTGACATCCCTAGTTCACATAAAGCAATAGCAGCAAAAAACTTGGAGAAATTGAAAAAAAAAAAGAATTATTGATATCAAGGATTTGACCAACTGAAACTTATTCAACGCAAAGATTCAAAGAATAAACGAAGTCTTCAATTGATACAAGTGAAATTTGGTGTTTCCAATATAACTTGAAGATTTCATGTAAGATCCAATTTAGGAGTGTGATTATACCAATTAAATCAAATTGCTATTTTACATTTGAATTTCAAAATAAGTCTTCAAATTATCTTAATTTGGCCATTGCAAAATGGTAGCAACCACAGAGAGTTGAACAAATATTTGAACTGTACCGTATAAAAACTAAGATTGCCTCTGGCAACATTGGTTCAGACCAATTGCTACAGTATAAAGCTCTCCCATTTTGAACCAAATTAGTTCAAACTAGAAATGTTGCCAAACAAACTCTTGTTCACAGAAAAAAACAGTAAACTTTTGGAACCAAAAAAAAAAAGCATAGCAAAGTGCTTCCTCCGACATCTTTTTCAATTTTGTTTCTTTTATTTAATTTTTTAATCTTTTGTCTTTGTTAAAACAAACAAATATCCCAATATATCACAAAGCTTGGACCAGCATTTTAAGAATCAAAAACTCGAACAGGTTTCCCTCAACATCCAAGAAACTTATCCAAAAAACAAAATAGATTTTCCTAATTTCTCGAGAAACAAACAGGAAAAAAAAAAAGAAAAAGACAATACCAGTCCTGCCACCAGCCCCAGTAACAAGAACAGTAGCCGAATCCGCCATTGTCGTCGACACAGAAAGAGAATTATTAACAGACCGCTTCGATTCCTTTGCTTTGCGAAATGAAGAAGAAAAAGTAGAAGAAGAAGAAATACTGAGAGAGAAAGAGTAGTTGGAAGGTTCTGGAAGTGGAATTGAGGATTTCAGCGAACAGCATTTGCGGCATTTACTCACAGGAGTAATTGAGACCAACAACGACGGTACACGTGTAAGCGGCGCCATCAACCAAATTGTAACTAATTATGAATTAATTAATGTAACCAACTAATTCACTCGGATGTACCGGATTTCCATGCAACCGTCGGTGACTCGCTGACGGCAAATGGTGCCGGCTGGAGAAAGCCTTTCACTTGCAAAATCTGAAGAAATCTTCCTCTTCTTAGGTTAAGGGGTCAAATTTTTTCTTATCCTTTTTTTTTTTTTTTTGTTTTTTTTATCATGACCGTTTTGCTAGTCTCTGGACTGGACTTCTGCCCAACGACATGTAGTTTCTTTAGTGGGACCCACTGCTTTGTAGTTCCTATACGGCTTAGTTGTAGATTCCGCCTTGAAAAGTTAATCAGATAATAGTTGTTACTTGAGGGACAAGATACATATTATCCTTCTATGATTTTTGCCTTTGAAGAATCCCTATACACTATTTGTTAAACTACTGAATTATCTCATTAGTCTTTAGATAGGGTGTTTAGGAAATTCAATTCAAACAAATAGTTTTGAGTATGTATAATGTAAAGTTCCCATATGCTATAAACAAAGCAAAACTAAACTATAGTATAAAGCTCTTATATATTTTTATGTTTTTTTTCAAATGTATATGCTATAATGTTTTGAACTAAAGTTGTCAAACACTAAAAAAACAAAAGTGTAATGTAAAAATGAAATTGCTAGACCATAATAACAAATGTGGCTTATTGGATCATATTGGTGAAAGCTTTTGTGAGCTTGAGAGAGTCAATTAGAACATTTAGTTTGTTGTAAGAAAAATCTTTTTCAGCTCGAGCAGGCTGCAGCCCGGGCCCTCCACAGCCAGGGCCCTCCACAGGGGTAGGCCCCCACCCTTGTGCCCACCCCTATGAGGGGCCCGGGCTATAGCCCTCTTTGGTCGAATAACAATGCTCTTGTTGTAACTATTAGAAGTTGAGCTTGTTATTTTTGACATCACTATAACCTAATTATATTGAAGTATAAATACAAGTTTTGATAAGCTTATAGATTAAGACAACCAATATCATTTTCTACTTTCTCTCTAGAATATTCTTGTATGCATGTCTTTTCTTTAAGTTCTTACTTTCAGTTGGCATCAAAGCCCTCTCAAGACAGTCTGTCATGGCTTTTGAAAATCCTGGTGGTGATTCGACTAGAGGAAAAGTTGTTGCTCCAAATTCGAAGGAAAAGGCTTCAACAGCGGATCTGATTCAAACTCAAACATGTGGAAGAACTTAGTCACTTGGACTCCAGATTCAAGGTTTGAGTTTGACAAGTGGAAGAACTAGGTCAATTAGAGTCCAAATTCAAGATCAACCTCAGACAAAAGGAGTGATGCATTATGGATGAATTTATGCTTTTAATTTGTCTCAAGAAGATCATATTTAAGATCTAAATCACATTGAAGTAGCCCAGAATCATGGGAAAGCTCCAATTCAAAATCAAGTTGAGCTAATTAAAGATTCAATTTCTAGAAGAATAAATTCTCATCAAGGAATTCCTTTGCTTCAAAAAGGGAGATGTCAATTGCAGCTTCATATTCTCAAGTTCCAACTATTTCTTTATCCTTTACATTAAATCCAATTACTTTAAGGTTCGATCATTCGAACTACTCTTCCTAGCATTCTTAAATTCTTCCTACTTTGAGAGCTCATAACCTAGAAGGCTATTTGCTTGGATCATGTTCTAAACCACCTCAATTCGTAAATCAAATCGATGAAATGGTGAGTATAATCTCTAGGTCTGCAATGATTAATTTCTTGTCAGTTGGCTAATAGTGTCAATGTCAAGGTCTATGCTAGGACATGTTATTCGTTGTGAAACTGCTGCTAAGATTTGGTCCACACTTAAGCATCAATTGAAAGAATATAACTGTTCACATGGTTATTTATTGTTACAACCCTTTGCAACAGTTTCGACTAATGTGGTCAATATATCTGTAAAAGTTGTGACTCTTGGTAACAACCATTGGCAACAGTTGCAACCCTTGATGAAAGAGATGCCTATAGATCTATATATAGAGGTAGAATGGCATGAGGCCCCTATTCGTAGTAGTTTCTTCAGATAATATACCATCTATACAAATTACTTAGATGAAGAAGAACCCAAAACGCTCTAAATTCGTCCATTGTTGTCCCAACATAAACATCAATGGCTGGAGGTTAGATTTTCCTTTCGGTATTTTCTGCTTTAATTTAATCTATGATGTGCAATTTAATTATATGCATAGCTTAGATCATTAAGGATTTCTTACATTTTGGTTTCAAAGCAATTGTTTGCCTTTGCCTTGATGTGAATGTGTTGGTTTGAATGACCTTTGTTTTTTTCGCGTTTCGCAAAATGGTTACAAAACAAACCAAAATTTTGAAAAATTATTTTAGACAAATTTTTGATGAAAAATAAGGTTACGGATCATGAGGTAACTAGATTTTTAAAAATTCTGTGATTTTAAACAAGAATTTTGGTGTCCATAAGGCTTAGAAATACACAAGTCACCAACCAGGTCCTAACTGGATCGCACGAACCCAAAATATTTTGCAAGATTGATTTAAACATTTTTTTATGCAAATAAATGTTAGAAATCATTACAAATTAGATTTCTATGAGTTTTGGGTTTTAAAATGTCGTTTTTTCCCTCGTTAAAGGCAAAATGACTTGTCCTTTTTTGAGTAAAAAATGTGCATTTTTTCCCAAACGACTTGTTGTTTCTCACCAGAATTCGTCTTTTAATTCTGTTTTACATTTTTACGGAAATTGAATATCAAATTTTGCAATAATTATAAAATTTGATATTTTGCAAAATTTATTAATTAGCATTTCTAAAATAAAATTATGTAAAAGCCAAAATCTTTTATTTGTATTTAGGAGGAAATTTTGGTATTTATTTTAGTAATGCTTATATCTTATGCATAATTAATCTTGTATGTATCATTAAATTTTGTCATAAATTGATGCATGCAATTTTTGTGAATATTTATGCATGAAATTAAATATCAAGTGATTTGTATAATTTTTAATTAATTAGAGAGTAACCACAGCATCTTTAATTATGCAAAATTATATATTAAGTGTTTTGATCACATATAGTACAACGACATTAGTTGTGATTAATCATATGTAATTTAATAAATTTTATCCCACATAAATTTTTATTATATTTGTATAATTAATTAGGGTGAAATATCAATTATTTTTCTTAATTTATGCATAGGGATTAGGAAATCGAATATAATTTGATAGTTTCATCATAAAGTTATATATTAATCTATTTGAATTAAAAATTTAGCCCACATGTAATTTTTATGTCATTGATTCATATTCTTGTAGCATGATTTACATTGGTAAACATGATATATTGTTATTACCCTCAATTTTGCAACATACGCATGTATGTTTAATTTTATGCAATTATACAACCTGTGAAGTACTTTGATTTTAAATGTGGCATTCCTAAATTAAAGGGTGATAACTATAAGGTTTGGAAGGAGAGAATTCTCCTTCATTTGGGATGGATAGTTATTGATTATGCTATCCATAAAAATGAACCACCTGCTATTACTAAAACTGGTCAACCATATGAAGTTGATCAATACAAAAAGTGGGAGCAATCTAATCGTCTTAGTGTAATGTTCATAAAGACCAAGATCTTTGTTGGTATTCATGGTTCTGTTGATTAGCATAATAATGTTCAGGATTTGTTGAAGGTTATTGATGGGCAGTTTAAGTCTTCAGACAAGGCATTACCTAGCACACTAATTATGAAATTCTCATATATGAAGCTCACTAGTATTCATGGTATGCATGAGCATATCATGCAAGTTAGGGATATTGCGGAAAAATTAAAGACTTTTGAGGTTGATATGTCTAAGTATTTCCTTGTACATTACATTCTAAATACTCTTCCACAACAGTATGCACCTTTTAAGGTCTCTTACAACACACATAAGGATAAATAGTCAATCAATGAACTTATGACCATGTGTATTCAAAAGGAAGGTACACTAACTATGGAGGGATGAGAGAGTGTGAATCTGGCAACTCAAGGAAAGAGCAAGAATCAAGCCTAGTATAAGCAAAAGGGTAAGGTACCAGCCCAAGCTAATATCAAGAAGGAACCCAAATGTTGGAAAAATAATACGCAGCGGAATTTTAAAAATTTTAAAACAGAGTATTTTCCAAAACACAAGTTTGACATGCTATATGTATAAATTAACCTAATCTTACTGACCTTGTATATGCCGAAAAGCTCCCGAAATCTGTGTAGAGAAGTAAAGTTCTAGAAGAGCCACAACCAACTGGTCTTCTTTGCTATTCTCTATCCACGATCGGAGTGAGTGTGGGCTCACACGTACAGCTCTTCCTCAAGGTGACTCTCCTTCGAACCAATTGAGAGAACCCAAAGTTAGTGTTCATGATTTGTGAACAAGAGCTCTCAGGGAGTTTCAGATTCTCACCAGTAGAGTATCACTCTTAATCTCTCTATTGATCTAAATAACTCATTAGACTCACTCCCTATTTATAGAGGTTGGGTCTAGGGTCATTCCTTATCAGATAAGGTCTTAAAAATTTGAAACAGAACCAAATTCGGGTCTATATCGGATAAGATACGCGTAAAAATGTGTGAAAACGCGCAATTTTTAAGTCTCGCATAGGCAGACATAACTTTTTCATAGGCAGGCCAAACTTGCCTGATTGGCAGGCCAAACTTTAAGTTCGGCATGCCGAACTGCCGAAATAAAAATCACACGAATCTTTTATTTTCCACCCGAGATTCTATAGGATAAAGCCTCAGTTTTAATTTAAATAACCCAATAGAGAAGTTATCTAATTAAAACAACTTTATCTAGATAATCTCTAAGAAAATAAATAGATTCCTAATAATTCTACAAGTTTATCTTGATTTAATTTATCCAAAATTAAATCAACTGATAAACAGACAAGAATTATCTGACCCCAATAATTCAACAAGTTTATCTTGAATTAATTTTGTTTACAAAATTAATTCAACCGACAAACAGACATGAATTATTTGATTCTTCCAAATT
>CAMOHE010054249.1:8916-142483 GCA_946598075.1 Artocarpus hirsutus | reverse complement strand
TGACTTAAAGGTCCATCCCTTACCAGCCTTTGAATCCTATTCAGGTTAATATGACCAAGGTGCAAATGCCAAAGATAAGTCTTATTAGAATGAGAAGTTTTAGGCCTTTTAGAGTTATTATCATTCATCTCAGCATTAAGCAGTAAGTCCATCAGCTTTGATAAAATATAGATTATTTTGCATCCATGCAGAACAGATAAAAGATTTGTTTTTACAAATCACCACTTTATTATTGAAAGAAACTAAATAAGAGTCTTTAAATAAACAAGCTACAGAAATTAAATTCCTTTTAAATTTAGGAACACAAAAACAATTTCGCAAAATTAAATTCCTATAATTATCAAAATAAAAATGGACGTCTCCCACTGCTTCTGCTAAGACCAAGGATCCATCGCCCATCCGAAGCGTGAAGTCTTCATGAAGCAGACTTCTCGTTTCTTTGAACCCTTGCAGAGAAACTTTGAACCCTTACAGAGAAACACAAACGTGATTAGTTGCACCGAAATCTATGACCCAAATGTCACTTGATTCCTCAACCAAGCGAGTTTCTAAATACAGAAGATCACACTTACCTCCTTTGGAAAGGAAGTCCTTACAATGCTTCTTTATGTGCCTGACCTTTCCGCAAAAGAAGCACTTTAGCTTATTTGGGTTCTTCTTCTCTTCTTCTTGCTCTTGTTATTAGCAGGAATAGAAGACTTTCCATTCTTAGCCCGTTGTTTCTTTCTATTCCCAAAGCTGGGATTGGAACCAGAAGCAGCTACCATGTTGGCCTCTCCACCCGCGAAGACTCCCTGATCAGTAGTTCGAACTGCTGTAACTGTTTCATTAATTCTATTAAGGTCATATCCCGCCTATTGCTCAAATTAAAAGTTGCTCTAAACAAAATAAACTCCTTAGACAGAGTCTCAAAGACCATAATCATCTGAGTTTCAGCATCAATGTCGGCTCCATTGGTTTGAGGCTCAGCGAGGTAACACATGACCAACATATGTGCTCCTTTATAGATGTCCTCGGCCTCTGTCTATAGTTTAAGAGTTTCTGAAGCACCCCTTGCCGCTTTGTTATGGCCTGGCCTCCAAACATTCTTCAAGATTATCTAAGATCTGCTTCGCAGTCTCATAATCTTCATGTTGAGCCTGCAGCATGTTATTCATGCTTGCCATAACATAGTAGCAGGCCTGATCGTTTGCATCTTTCCAACGATTGTACGCTTGGAATTGCTCATAGTTGAGTCTCTCGTAGGCTCGGGAGGACAAGGGGTTGTCAGCACAAATTTTAGTTTCTCAAAGGAAAGGACGATATCTAGGTTTCGTTTCTAATCATTATAATTTTGTCCGGTTAATAGGTTTTTGTCAAGTATCGAAGATAAAGCGTTTTTAGACATTTTTAATCTACAATAAAGAATCATATACCAAACATAAGCAAACACTTCATGATAATTTTGTAAGAGAACACAACTACGTAAAAACATACAAATGTGTTTATGTGTCAAAACCTTGAAAATATCACAACCTTGCAACGATAATTCCCAACTCAAAATTCAACAAGCTCCTAGGGGAGTCATGCCGAATTCAATTAGGAACACAGATTCCTTCTTGATTAATATATGCCATCCAGAACCCGTATGATCTAGCATATATTAATAATCACTTCTTTGGCCATTAATTTTATTAACAGAGCTCCTAGGGGAGGTTAATAATAAAATTAACATGAGTGTATAATCATCGTTTCAATATTTTATCCATGATTTACAATCACCACCTAGGGGTGTGCAACCATAAATCATGCTAAAATACCTTATCCTCTCAAAGATCAAATCTAGTACATGATAGAAATCCCTTCCTAGGGGTCAAAACCACCATGTTCTTCCTATGGACTAACGATGGAGGCCTTAGGTCCTCTCTTCGAAAACCTTCTCCCACTCAATCTTTTGAAATCAAGGTTTTATTTTAAAAGATATGCATGAATAATTTTAATATGAGCGGTACTCCCTATTCTATATGACATGTTATCAATATACATGGCAAAACATATTATAATGCAGACAAGCAAAGCTACAAGCAAAATAATAATAAATGACCGTAATATTATGGTTCCACCCTAGAGAATAGAAAACAAAGATTACAAGAGAATAATCGAAACATATTATCGATTCTTCATCCTTGAATCTCTAAGTTGTATCATTCTTCTTGTAAATCCCATATCCAAGTCTTCAATCCGGTATGAATCAAATACTCCATATTTCTGGTCAAATCCATATTTAATGTTTCTCAGAATTGTCTCAAAAATAAAATTAAAATTGTATGAAAAATTGCACCTTTTTTGGAGAAAATTCTAACTCTTTACCGGCAAGCCGATCTGTGTGATCGGCTTGTCAGTCATGACCCATTGGCCTGCCACCAGAGCCGCTTAATTTCTGCCCTGCTAACGGCCTGCCGAACCTCACATCTGGCCTACCGATCTACGACCATTGGCTTGCCGAACTGGAGAGTTCAGCATGCCGACCGAGCAAAAATCACCCTTTCCAGAAAATACAATTTTTAATGCAATTCATCAATTTTATTTTCAACAATTCAAAAACATAAAATTAGAGACTCAAGAAATACCTGGAAATGCCATCAACCATCTTCTAAATCCGCCTTCTAGATTTGTCTTCTCTGAACAATTATTTAATTAAAAAATTCTTACAAATTTAAAATTAAATAATAATTCCTAGACGGAGATGATAGTCCGCCATCTAATTACATGAAAAAAACTTAGATACACATTCTAACATCTAAGGAACCATAACCGGTATAAATTAATTAATTAATAAATAATTAAATAATAATTTAATCAACCATAATTAATTAATAAACATTCATCATATAATCTATGACAACATATAAATATATAGAAACATAGAGTGCCAACTCTCTATAAAATTAAATTCAAGCATAGGAGAGATCAAAATCACATAATTTATACATATAGCATAATCACAAACTCATAAATTTATGTAAAAACCATGACTCTGATACCAATTGTTGGAAAAATAATACACAACAGAATTTTAAAAATTTTATATTAGAGTATTTTCCAAAACACAAGTTTGACATGCTATATGTATAAATTAACTTGATCTTACTGACCTTGTATTCCCCGAAAAGCTCCCGAAATCTGTGTAGAGAAGTAATGTTCCAGAAGAGCCTCAACTAACGGATCTTTTTTGCTATTCTCTATCCACGATCGGAGTGAGTGTGGGCTCACACACACAGCTCTTCCTCAAGGTGACTCTCTTTCCAACCAATTGAGAGAACCCAAAGCTAGTGTTCGTGATTTGTGAACAAGAGCTCTTAGGGAGTTTCAGATTCTCACCAGCAGAGTATCACTCTTAATCTCTCAATTGATCTAAATAACTCATGAGACTCACTCCCTATTTATAGAGGTTGGGTCTAGGGTCATTCCTTATTAGATAAGGTCTAAAAAATTTGAATCAGAATCAAATTCGGATCAATATCGGATGAAATCCGTGTAAAAATGCATGATTTTTATTTCGCGCATAGGCAGGCTGAACTTTCTCATAGGCAAGCTGAACTTTAAGATCGGCATGCTGAACTGTCAAAAAAAATCTCAGCGAATCTTTTATTTTCCACCCGAGATTCTATAGCATAAAGTCCCAGTTTCAATTCAAATAACCTAATAGAGAAGTTGTCTAATTAAAACAACTTTATCTAGATAATCTCTAGGAAAATAAATAGATTCCTAATAATTCTACAAGTTTATCTTGATATAATTTATTCAAAAATAAATCAACTGATAAACAGACAAGAATTATCCGATCCCAATAATTCAACAAGTTTAATCTTGAATTAATTTTGTCACAAAATTAATTCAACCGATAAACAAAAATGAATTATTTGATTCTTTCAAATTTCAACCAATCTAATAAATCTGACATAAGTCACCAATAATTAGAAAAGCACGCCGTATGGTTGAAGGATTTTGTGAGCTAGCAAAGGGGACCAAATGGACATATATAGTTCAAGCTCTCGATAATTATGAAACCCAATATCCCAAATATACATTTCATAATTATCAACTCCAACGCTACTTCACTAAAAGCTTGGAGCTGCACTCTCAAACTCTATAGAATTACGAAACCCGTATAGTTAAGTCTCCATGACATATCATAGTGTACCGTATCCCTATAGGATTATCCATAATTGGCTTAAGGACAAGTTCTGTTTTACCGTCCTGATTATTTTTATCTTAAGTTCCATTTTCACACCATCCAAAGACGGTATATCATTCGGTTACACCTATGTATCCAAATGGTTGAGCGCTCCAGTTTTCTAATTACAAGATAACGCATATAAGAGGATATCACTAATCCTAAAGAGGAGCTATGGATTCTATATCTATAAATAACAGACCTACATCATCAAGAGTCATGCCTTCAACGTACCAGCATGCAGACCACTATTAAGATGTGGATGTCACCCTTTGGTACATCAAAAGACACAAGTCAAGACAACGGACCCACTATTCATCTCAGGATTAAGATACGATACAAATGATTGTCTAAAGTGAATCGATTTGCCAAGACAGAATTATTAATCCAAATCAATTCACTTTATGTCCCGATCCAACATGTTGTCACCTTATGACAAAGTGCCAATGTTTCTATTCACGGAGTCCACCTTCGATGATCAGGACAAACCATCTCCCAATAGGGATATAGACAACATAACAATCTTTACATGAATAAAGTGCCCAACTTTATTCCCTCGATTGCGGATCTTATGATTTAGACCGTCACCTTAAGATTCGTGTATTCCGCATAATCTGTCCAACATATGCCCAATTCTTAAAAGTTTAGACCGACAGTCTTAGATTATTGTTTGCTTATCATACATTCAACAAATATGAACGTAAAGAGGACAAGATTTGGTATATAAATAATAAATGAATTATTTATTGATAAAAATGTCTCCAAAAACTCAGTACATTTTTACTCCTTAGGGCATACATGTCTAACCGCAACATATTCCACATGTTGATGCTTTGGAAGTGTCCGCCTGAGCAACACAAGATAGTCTTATTCCTTCAAGTATAGATTCAGGAGGAAACAAAATATAAGGAGGTGTTGGTCCAGATTACCGATCGAAATGTGATAAGCTTGCAATGCCATGACATACTAATAGTGAAACTGGTATGGCAACACCACGGAGTTGATGAAGCAACTTGAGACTTAGAGTCAACCATGCGAGAGTTGTACCCACATCTATTTTGTTTCTAAGGTGGTATCTAATTTCGGGGACTAAATTCTTTTAGGAGTGGAGAGTTGTAACACCCAGGTATTTAATTAAGTGTGATTAATATGTAAAATGATGTGCTAGTGTGCCATGATGTAATTTGAACTCAATTTAACTATTTTGTGATATTTCCAAATTAATGTTGCGTTTAATTATTTTTAATTACTTTCAGTTGTCAATTTAAATTTTGAAACAAAACAATTTTGCCAAATACCCAACAAGTCCATTTTTGGAAAACCATGTGCTGGACATGGTTTTTATTCTGAAAACTACCTGTTTCCGCTCTATTTAACTCTCACCCTCCCCCTCTTTCTTCCTCACTCTCCCTCACTCACTCAGACTCACTCTCTCTCTTTCTCTCTCACGCTATCTCTCTCTTTCTCTCTCCTCTCTCATTTTGATTCAAAAATTTATGCCTAAGCTTTGATCTCCAGTTAGATTGGAAGCTTAGGAGCATGATTGGGCCTCAATAAACTTTATTTTGAGCTCAAATTTAAGGCAAGTTACTTTGTTTTCCAAATTTTTAAACTTTGCCCCAATTCTCTAAATCTCTTTGAGATGTTATAATTTGAGTTCCTTGAGCTTAGAAAACCCTTAATCTAAGTTTGCAAAACCCAAATCATCTAGGATCTAGGATTGATTGGATGAAAATCAGATTAAATCACATTTTCCTCTTTTCCTTCATTTTTGGATTTATTCAAAAATATTTGTGTAAATCTTCCATCACATTTTTTCTATCATCTATGAACATTATGTATGTTCTGAGAATTGAAAAACAGGTTTAAAAAGGGATTTTGAGCTTGTGAAAGCCAAGGCTCAAAGTCTTGGACCTCCTAGATTTTTCTAGTTCGGTAAGCTGAACATGAGGATCAGTAGGTCGGATTCACAAGTCTAGTAGGCCGGACTTATTTTGTTGGTAGGCCAAACTTGGAAAAGTTTGGCAGGTTGGCTTTGTATGGCCAGTAGGTCAAAATGTAGAGTTCAGCTTGCCAGACCAAAAAGTTTAGCAGGCCGACCGTGCTTCATGAAAAATAACCGTTTCTCACCCATTTTCATTGTTTTAAACATAGATAAAGACTTTAACCTTGTAGTATGATTTTGTCAACTTTAATGGTACACTAAGACACCATGAGATAGCTTAGTAGTGGTGCCATGGACCTAACATATAGCGGGTCGAGACTACAGTGTTAAACATCAGTGCAGGACATAGAGGTAGGACTTTAAACCCTTTCTTTAGTAGCCATGTTTGAAAAGGGATTTTGGCCATAAAACTATTTTTCTTAAATGTTTTTAAAAGAATTTGAGAAAGATTTTATCAGTGTTTTCTTGAACTGCTGAATAACAAGTTGATCATAATGAACGACATAGTGATTGTAATGAATACACTTGGTAATATGGGGTATGAATGATGATATAATAAGAGCATAATGTCATACTTAGAGATCAGGTCATGTAGAGTGTGACATTGGGGGCAGGTTCTGAAACCCAAATGGGCTGCTATAGTGGTGATTATTATGACTTTGCCAAACATTAAATAAATAGATTATTTTCAGATGAAAATAAGATAAATGGTAAGAATGAAATTCATGGATTTCATTTACCTAAAAGATTTTCATATTCAAATTCAATGTTTTTCAAAACCTAATCCTATTGAGCCTTCAGCTCATTGTTTTTCTTATTTTAAAACCCTTCCCCACTAGGTGGATTGTAGCATAGAGACGATTAAGGAGCTTGGAAGAACCTGTGAATCGTAGGGTCTGCTCATTTAGGTTGTTTAGCTATCTAAACAAGGCATGTAATATTTTAATTATCTTCTTCTAATTTGGGCTGTGGTCGTAATTATTCATGTCGTTATTATGTGTGTGCACAATCGTGGGTCCGGTGTGGCCCTACTCTTACCCATTAGTCTTGTTTTATTTTATTTTATTTTATTTTATTTTGCTTGCTTTTAATTAGAAAGTTTTAAAATTTATCTCGCATTTCATAACTAACTTAATTCTTAAATTGGTAATTTTAACTAAAATTTGGTTTAATTAACTTAATTAATCCATCACGTAACCTCTCAGATTTTGGGGCGTGACACGTTATTACATCCAAACAACATTAAACTTATGTTTTTCTTTCGATTGTATTTTGAACATAGGATACACAACTTATGTAGGATCCATATTCCATACAACTCTCACGTAATATTTCTCAAGTTTATAAAAGGAAAGAGAAAAGAACCCAGGAAATAATATGCAGAGTTAAGTTATAAAATATACGTAAAAGGGACATAGATTGAAATGGGATTTTAGAGGCTTTAATTTAAAATAAATGAGCATATTTTTTCTCAAGAACGTAAATGGTCCTTCCTTATTAATTATAAAGTCAAAATGACAAAAATAACGTTCATTAATTATTAATTAGTTATAGTTTATTAGTGATAAACTTGAGTTTATCCCTGGTAAACTCGTAAATAACAAACCCTAAAATAATCTTTAACTGTAACTTTCTCTCTCTTCTCTCTCCTTATTCTTTCATTGCAAGCTTCTCTAGACATTGTCGACACTACACTATTTGTCAAGCTTATCAATGATAAACTCAATTTTATCACTGATAAACTCGTAAACAATAAACCTTAAAAAAAACCTCAACCACTAACTTTCACTCTCTTTTCTCTCTCCCTTTTCTCTCATTGCACAGCATTTCTAGACATTTCAGTGTCACACTATTTATTGAGTTTATTACTGATAAACTCGAGTTTATCATTGATAAACCTATAATAGTGATAAACTCGAGTTTATCATTGATAAACTCATAGACAACAAACCCTAGAAAAACCCTGATCAACTTAATCAACTTTTTCGCTCTTCTCTCTCCCTCTTCTCTCACTACAATGTATCTCCAAACATTGTTGATGCCACATTTTGTCATGTTGGCCACCTAGAGTGCCAAGGAACATTATTTTGATTAATAATAGTAAATGTTATTTTTGTCATTTTGATTTTATAATTAATAAGTAGGGGCCATTCGCCTATTTTTTAGAAAGTATGATCATTTGTTTCAAGGAGGCGATTAAAAATGCCACCCACCCTAATTTCCCTATATGTAATTTTTATTTGAAACAGAATTATGATATCAACACAAATAAATATAGAAAAAAGCAAAACCGAGGGAGGCCTAAGCCTATGTTATGAGCGGATTTTTTTTTTTTGAGTGGTGCTATTTTTTTTAATTACACTATATCATGTTTTTATGAGACTAAATATAACAATTGTTTAAAAAAATTTTAAAAAACATAAATGCATAGTAGTTATTATAATGATCTTTAGGTTTTACAATAGAAAATCACAAGATAATTATTCCAATACTTAAAATTTTTCTATTTACATTTTTTCGTTATATCTCAACATGATTAAGAAGATTACACTGCGTAAAAATTTATTTCTTTTTTAGTTTGTTAGGACGGTGGTTATTTACCTCGATTAGTTTGTATTTTATTTTTTTGTCTGGTGTTTGGCTGTATTTGTTTTTGTATTGTGTTGTTTTTTGTGTGACCGCGGTGCTATTAGATTCTTTCATCGATTAATAAATTATGTTTATCGACTATGAAGGATGTGTATACGCGTTGACTTAATTTTTGGTATTTTGGTTGTGTTCTATTCGTGGAGCTCTGTACACTTTATTACTTTTTTATTTTCATGCATTGCAATTATTTTCCGTTGATTGTTTCATTTGAATTTACAGGGAACTAATTGTTAATATTATCTTTTAATTCTTTGTAATATGTTTCTTTATTCTTACAAGAAAAAAAAGTGTTATGAGAGGAAACGTGGTGCAAAATGGGAAATGTGTGAGAAGAGTGAAAGCTAGGAAAAATGGGGCCGTAAAAGAGCAGACAAAGATGGGCGAGGTTGCTGGGTGTGGTAGTTGGGTATCTAAAATTAATAATGGCTTTCAATTTTGAAACTATTTTATTTTATTTTATTTTTTAAAGTCAAACAATTCCCAATTATCCAATGGGACAAATAATGTGGGAGCCTGGGTGGATCACTTCACATTTCACACGCTTGGTATGGCATTTATGAAATACACATAGCAATTGGTATTTAGTATGGTGCACAATTTATTTTGAGATATTTATTGCCTTCAAGTATCCAATCTCCCAAATGGACCAATGCAATATTTTTTTCTCTCTCTCTTTTAGGAGAGTAGTTAATATGGTAATTAAAATTGGATTTGATTGTCTAGAAACAGAACAATTGGATTGTAGTGAAATATTATACATGTGTAATTAGTTTTACCTTGTTGAATTTCTTTTTATTTTAATTTTTTAATAAGAAGAAACTTGATTAATACTAATAAAAGTGCATACAGGGTCAGATATTACCATCTATTATATAAGAATTTGACCCTAGCCATTTAACTAAACTATTAGTATAGACGAATGAAGTGCAATGGCAAATTTCAAGTGATGAGACTCAAAAGGGGAAAAGCTCACTCAACACATAAATTAAAGCTTAACCACAGCTCGTTCAAAAGATCACTACAGTCTATGGATAAAACTAATTGACTGAGATCAAACCCTCTAAAACTGAAGGAATAAACAACTCGATATAGAACCAAATATAGCCAAACAACAACATACCTACCACTGAACTAGTGGGTGTGATATTCAAACTAAAACTGAAGGTTGGGAGACCACCTCACTAACAACACTAATGCACTCAAGCACTACAACATACCGATGTGATAGCAATATTGACGCATTTATTCTATGAGTACATAAACTAAAACAAAACAAAAATGGGAGATAACACCATGGTTAAAAAAAAAAAAACTGTTGTTGCCACCGTCCTTCCTCTTGACAAACGACTCTATGACTAGATCTTTGAATAGGCCAACCTCTTCTTCAAGATTTAGGCACCCATGAGGTCCGCTCCTTCAAAGTCGTCCTCCTCTAGTGGCGTCTTCGTCACGTTGCATATCTCTTTCCCCAGATCTATAACATCCACCCTTCAATGTGTTGGCCAACCTCTGTCAACCACAAAACCATCACAATGGCACCTATATCCCTTGGATCTGAGACCCATGTGTTGGTGAAGAGCATCTTTGGCCTCCCCGTCCCTCACACGTCTTGAATCCCACTAATCTATGCCCAACAAACCATCCCCCATATCCCCCAAATCCCGCTGACCTTAAACCCTCCCATTTTTAACCATACTACCTACCCACAGTCTCGTTGGTGTTAAGCTCCATTGGCCACCACCAATCCAAACATCAACCTCCTATCTTGTACCTATAGTGTTTTTGTGACGCTCGTCTAACTTAATCACACAGCTAATTTATAATTAAGCTAGACAACATCATATTACTTTTTTTAAAAAAAATGTAATTTTTTAATCCAAAATAGTTGACAAATTTAAACTTTTTGATAACCTTGTAATTTACAAACAACCACATATCTATACTTGCAAAAGTTAAGTTGGCAATAAACATTTACAAAAATTTATATTTCAAAATGAAACACCGCCCCAACCGTACTTATAACAATCCCATAATAATTATAAGTACTAAAATATGAAGTTTAAACAAACGTGTGCCCATGTAAGGTCAGCAGTGTCCATATATGCAGTGTCACGAGAACATAGAGCATCTAGTCGACCTTCAAATAAATACTACTGAGATGTACCCTCATCTGCATCACAAGATAAATATTGGCTAATGTCCAGTAAGTAGAAACTATGCAATTCAATGTAGTAGCATCATGTACGGGCTCATAAAATTTCTATCATACCTATTATATCATTAAAATGTTTAACACACGCATAGTTATGTACATCGTGAGTCACCTGCCAAGGCCTATTATATAGCATGCATGCATACTAATGAACCTTTACCGATCAATAATGCCTTAGGCAATCCTATAAGACACTATAGTCCCCCAATCCTAGTAACTACAAAGAGGTCCGAAAAATGGTCTCAAGCACTCCCATGAAACCATTTGAATCCCAGGCTATCCGATGGAACTTAAATAAAGCTACTTAAAAGCTAACTACATAGCACCCACAAAAACAGTCTCTTTCTCATAGTGCGATAATTTTCTTTAGAAAACTATACATGTGCCTTTGTGCCATAAATGCAAGTGATGTAGTAAATAATATATATATTACAACAACATTCTTGTGATGCAGTTGAAATGATTTTCTACTTACCTCATGTCGAAACAAACAACAAGTAGTGGAAGGTGTTGGTTTTCTCGTCGAGTTGATTGTGCCAGTATACCTAATATTAACGATTGTTGGCATATGAGTAAAATGTTATACACATCATTAACAGCCGTAAGATATACTTAAATATAAAATATATGTACAATATACATCATGTACTGACTCTACATACAAAACTAGATTCTAATAATAATTCTAATTTAGCCGTATACCTATCATCAAAGTATATATATATACTATCAATAAGTTAAGAAACTTGAAGATAACGTGCAACTAAAAATATTATTTGGAAAAGAATCATTAAAATAGTCATTATCATAAATACATATAGATACACACACTAATTTAAGCTTGTCAACTAGAATAATTTGTATAAAGAAACAACTATAAACTATCTTACAACACTACTATATACATATAATAACAATCACATAATAATGAATTTAATACTAAAAAAAAATCATTTGTATATTTATAGTATGATTTAAACTATTAAGCTTATATATATATACACTACTATAAAAAAAAAAGAAGACTTTAAGGAAAGGTAATGAAAAGATAAAAAAAGAAGACTCTAGGCAATTTCCACAAACCAAGATAAAATAAATATATAAATATATATTAATTGGTGAGGAAGCCCACAAAGCAAAAGTAACCAACTTACATTAGTCTGCTTTTTTTTTTGGTTATACATATAAAGATAATTGTAGATTAAAATAATAATAATAATAATAACATCACACACACACACATACTAATAAAAAAAACTCTAAGCTTGTAAAGGAGTTTTATAAAAAAATATCAAATAATTTAAACAACAAAGAGTATATTAATTACTAAGGCAAAATTATAAATTTCTTTTCTTTTAGCACATTTAGCTTCTTTTACGAGGAACCGGGCCTTCACACTAAACCAAATTTATCAAAAATCAAATCAATAAAAATTAAGCGCCACAATAGTAACTACAATGCAATGCAAACATTTTGCTATTAGTAAAATTTGTATGTGAGAATTTACGGGCAACACAATCCTCTACCACTTATAGAAATTTTGAGCCTGAAATTTACTCACCCAATAACTCTAGATATTTACCTCTCATTTTATCTTCTTTTTCCCAAGTAGCTTCTTCTATCGCATGATTTCTCCAAAAAACTTTAACTAAAGGAATCTTTTTATTTCTCAATTCATTTTCTTTTCTGACTAAAATTTGAACTGGTATTTCTTCGTATGTCAAATCTTGTTGGACTTCTAGTTGATCATAGCTTAGAACATGTGAAGGATCTGGCATGTATTTTCTCAACATGGAAACATGGAATACATCATGCACACCATACAATGACGGAGGAAGAGCAAGTCTGTATGCCACATCTTCAACCTTCTCTAATATCTCAAAATCATGAACTCAACTTCCCTTTCTTTCTAAATCTCATCACACTCTTTATCGGCGCAACTTTTAGAAACTCATTGTCTCCTATAAAAAATTGTAGTTCTCTTTGCCTTCTATCTGCATAACTCTTTTGTCTACTTTGAGTTGTTTTCATTCTTTGAAGTATTTTCTATACAACTTTGGCTATTTTTCATACCAAATCTAGATCCAAAAGCTTTCTTTCACCAACTTTATCCCAATGAATAGGTGATCTACATTTTCTTCCATACAAGGCATCATAAGGAGCCATTCCAATAGGTGATGATAACTATTATTGTAAGCAAACTCCGCTAGAGGTAAATATTTAATCCATGATCCTGGATAATCCAATGTATAAGCTCTGAGCATATCTTCAAGTATTGGAATGGTCCTTCAAATTGACCATCACTCTGAGGATGAAATGCAGTGCTAAAAGCTAGTTTAGTCCCATTGCTTTGTGATGGCTCATCCAAAAAGTAGAAGTGAATCTAGGATCTCGATCTGACAATAGAAACTGGTATCCCATGAAGTCTGATGATCTCCTTGACATATAATTCAACATGTTTATCCATTGTATATGTAGACCAAACAAGAATAACATGTGCAGATTTAGTGAGCCTATCAACTATTACCTAAATAAAGTCCATACCATCTTGTGTTCGAGGCAAACCACGTACAAAATCCATGGCAATATGTTCCCACTTCCATTTAGGAATTAAAAGAGGTTTTAGCTTTCCTGCAGATCTTTGATGTTTAGATTTAGCTTATTAGCAAGTAAGGCACTTTGAGACATATGAGGCTTATTAGCTTCATTTGTGGCCACCACTAATGCTTCTTTAGATCTCTATATATCTTTGTGTCACCAGGATGTGAAGAATAAGGTGTGTTGTGAGCCTACAATAAAGCTTTCTTTCTGATGTTCTCATCATTTCGTACGTAGAGCCTACTTTCATACTTAATCATTCCATCATCAAAAATCAAGAAATCTATCCTTTTTCTAGCCTCTATCTCACTCTATAGGCGAATCAAATAAGGATCTGAAGGTTGGCCCTCCTTGATTTCTTCCAGAATCATTGGTTGTAGGGTTAAAGCTGATAACTTTTCTATATCCCACATCAAGTGTTTCTAAATGACTGTCATAGTTGGCAGAAGATTTTCTACTCAAAGCATCAGCCACTACATTAGCTTTGCTTGGATGGTAATTGATCACATAGTCATAGTCTTTTACTAGCTTCAATAATCTTCTTTGCCTCATATTTAACTTTTTATGTGTAAAGAAATACTTAAGACCCTCATGATTAGTATAGATCTCACATCTTTCCCCATATGTCTCTAAGTTTTCAAAGCAAAAACTACTGCTGCTAATTCCAAATCATGAATGGATAGTTCTTTTCATGATATTTCAATTGATGAGAACCGTAAGTAATTACTCTTCCATTTTGCATAAGAACACACCTAACCCATCTTTGCAAGCATCATTGTAAACCATTAAACCTTCTTTTGGTGATGGAATAGCAAGTATCGGAGCAGATATCAATCTTTGTTTTAACACCTAAAAACTTTTTTCGTAAGCATCTATCCATTGAAACTTTACATTTTTCCTAGTCTATCTTTGAAAATCCTTCAACAAATCTCTTGTAGTAACCAACTAATCTCAAGAAACTATGTACTTTTGAGGAATTTGTTGGCTGTGACCATTTACTTACTACTTCCACTTTTCCTGGATCGACTGAAATTCCATTCTCAGATACAACACGCCTGAGAAAGGCCATTTTCTTTAACCAGAACTCACATTTCTTAAATTATGCGTACAACCTCTTTTCCTTCAGTTTACTCAACATTGATCTCAGGTGTTTAAAATGCTCCTTTGTAGAACATGAGTATATAAGGATATCCTCTATAAATATGAAAGCAAATTTATCAAGATAATTTTTAAATATCCTATTCATTAAATCCATAAATGTAGCCGGAGTATTAGTCAACCCAAAAGGCATTACCAAGAATTCATAATGCCTATATCTCGTTTCGAATACAGTCTTGGAGATATCTTCCTCTTTGAACTTCAATTGATGGTATCCTGATTTGCAATCAATGTTAGAAAATACTTTTGCACCTTAAAGTTGATCAAACAAATCATCAATTTTTGAAAACAGGTACTGTAACACTCCCTTATGGATGTCACAGATATCGTTACATTCATTCTTTCATACTTTTATTTTAAGATAATCTAATAGACGAAACCATAATTTGAAAACATAACCTAGGATCCATGCATACATTTATATATATATATATATGCATCAATATTTAATATCTTAATCTATTATAATAATTTACTTGATCCAAGAACATCCTTTGAATAGTTGGCCCTTACCATAGTAAATTGAATAAACTTTTAAAACATCTTTAAAAATTTGCATACTCAGTTCGACAGGCCGAACTTGAGATTTTGGCAGGCCAAACTCGCCCGGCAGTCTGTAGTTCAACCTTCAGCAGGCCGCCCGAGGCTCTGCAAAACAGGATATCAAAATCGATAAGATTGACAGGCCGGTACAGGGTAATTGGTAGGCCGATCAATACATCGGTAGTCCGACCAGTAATGGTCTGCAGGCCGACCGTTTGTCAAAAATAAAATTTAATTTAAATCAAGTTCCAATATCTTAAAGTGTCAAAATTAGGTATACTTAGAAAATAAAACATAGTTCATAAATTCTTAAAATTTATTCCTTGGAGTCTTTTATTTTCAATCCATCTTGCTTAGCTCACACGCCTTTCCTTACCTTCCACCTATTCCATTATCTTCTTACCCTTATCTGTAACATGATATAAAACTAAATAAGCTAATGCTTAGTAAGTACATTTATATCTCACAACTTAAAACATTTTATGAACATCATCATCATCATCATCATAATTATGCACTAGGCACAATTTCATGAGGAACATATCTTTCATTACATTTTCCATATTAAAATTTAATTCATTTTGTCTTAAGGGCCCAAGTGTTGCACCATAATCATCATTGTAGGTGTGCCGTCATAAGAGGAAAAGGGTAGCTAATCCTAAACCAAACATGACATCATAACATATCATAACATAACATTGGTGTGCAACACTTATTTAGGTAATACATATATACATATTTATACTTTCATGCTTTGAAATACGTCATCATCATACATGCATAGCTTTTTGAACATAAAAATCTTTCATAAGTAATATTTAAATGAAATCATCATAAAATCATCATAGATATCATCATGAACATAATTTCAAACCTTTATAGAACATATCATGTTGCAGGTGAGAATATACTTACTTGGATAGTTTACTCAACCTTAATTTGTAGGTGACGTCGTCGCGGTCTCGATATGCTCACTCCTTAGTGTGTAATTATCATTTATTTTTATGAGACTATGAAATCATTCAACACCACATAACATACTCATACATGCTTCTCTTAAGAACATTAATTCAAAATGCATTTTATCAAACAAAATAAAACATTTCAACAAAACTGCATATACATATACTGTTTGACCCTTATGAATTCACAGCCTAATATCTCATAATTAACACACAATTGAAGCTCCAAACTTGGCAGGAACAAAGTTACCACATAAATACCATGATTTTTTGTTGGCCATAAAATTTCCATTTAATATTTAAAAAAAGTCACAAAATTCATGACACAAAATCTGCCAGCAACAGTTAGGCAGTGAACGACTCAAAACTCAGGCCCGCTTATCACATTTTGATGTCGTAGAAAAATCTAAAAAAATTAACACATGGAACTATAACATATCCAAAAACTGGCTTCAACAAAAATCAGACTAGGTCAAAATACAAAATTAAAATTGGTAGTAAAACTGATTTTACAGACATGGGCAGCAAACGCCTTTTAAACTAGCATTTAAGAAAAATATTACAAAAATAATTTTGTCCTCAAAATTTTTGTGACAACCTATATGCATAATAATACCCTACTATAAAAATTCCCATGACCAAACAAAATCATTTAGACACAATTAAAAAAATAGAGAAACAAGAGGTCCAAAGTTTGCAAGTTCACAGCCATAAAAACCTAGTTAGGAGAAAGTTTAATAACTCACAACATACACATGGTATTACCACAAAATTTTCCAGTTCACAACCTAATATAACCATGATCATTTTGCCAAATTTCGTAAAAATCAAAGCACATTTGCCCCTTGAACAAAAATCACGTTTTTGTGCAACATAACTAATTAGCAACAATTCATTATGAGGTGCAAAGAATGATCATTTAATCTCTTAGCCTACATAATACCAAATGGCACGAAATTTGGAGCAACATTACATAGCATATTTGTGAAAATCATATTAAAATTTCAGAACAAACGAAGATTTGTAGACAAAGTTATAGGGGTCAGAACATAGAGAAAATACAACGTTACCAATCAGCATTAATTAGCAGTGAGTGGTAGAGAGAAGAAAATTCATATCTTAGCATAGAAAAATCCAATTGAGGTGAAATTTTGAGCCTTAGCACATAACACATACATGAATAAAATAGTAAAAATTCAGAGCAAAAGAAAATTTGTAGAGAAATATATAGCAGTCGGATTACAGGGTGTTCAAAATTTTAGAATTATTGAGAAGAGTCTCTTACCTCAAAACAATTTCTTCTCAAGCTTCCTTCGAATTCGCCCAAAGAAACTCAATATTTCTTTTAATTATTTGCAGGAGAACTGAGGGAGAGAGAAAGGAGAAAACGTGTAGAAGAGAAAAAGAAGAAGATGTCTGAGAGAAATTTTAGAGAGAGAGTGTGTGAGAATTTTTTTTTTACGTGAAAAAAATGATGGAGGAGGTCAACTATCTCTTGTTAAATTAGAATTCTTTTTATGTGAAATGGAGTGATTCATGGGATTGAAGGGTATTAGGGAAAGATCATAACGATTTGGTCCACTTACCAAATTTTAACTCTCTAAATAGGAAACCTTTTAAAATAATTCAATCATCTATAAAAGTCAAACATTTCATTTCTTAAAATGAGGCAATTAACCCAAAAATATGCCAATCAATCAACAATCATTATCCAATCACATAATCATCCTTGTCACAAATTTTAGAATATTTCTGTTGATTGCTAGTCAGCAGTCTTCAACCTGCCGACCGCACTATTCGGCCTGTCGAATGCATGAGGTCTGGTCTGCTAATAAAATTCCATCGGCTTGTCATTCTGTGAGGGACAATTCGGCCTACCGAACTGCCTTACCCTCTAAAGTTTAACAAAACATAAATTCATTCAAAATTATTATTAAACATAAAATGTAAATGATATGAACATTTTGAGCACATCAATTTCACGTGACCGTCATCTGTTATAACACTTAACATAAAATAGTTAGTAACATTATATCATAAATCATTAATAAAATTGCATAACATCATTACTCAACTCATACGTTGCATGAAAATTGGCAGGTGTTACATGTACTTATTCTTAATGGTCATCTTCTTCAATTCTCTATATTCAATGCATAGCCTCATTATACCATCTTTCTTCTTAACAAACAACACTGGAGCTTCCTAAGGAGAGAAACTAGGATGAATAAAACCCTTATCTAGTAATTCCTACAACTAAACTTTTGGCTCCTTTAATTCCATTGGAGCCATTCTATAAGGCACTTTGGAGATAGGAGCTATGCTTGGAACCAAATCAATGGCAAATTCAATTTCCCTATCTAGCGGCAATCTTGGTAAGTCCTCAGGAAATACCTCTAAAAATTCTTGCACCATTGGTATATCTTCAGGCTCGAGCTTTTGTTCAACTTGTGTATCTCCCACACTAGCCAAATAACCAATACAACCACTATGTAGCAATCTGTAGACTTTCAAAGCAAAAATCATCAGGGTTCTTCACTTACTTGTAGCTCCTACAAAAGAAAATTCTTCTTGCTTAGGTGGTCAGAACATCACCATTTTTTTTTTCTGCAATCTATAGTGGCATGATATTTTGACAACCAATCCATTCCCAAAATCACCTCGTAATCTGAAAATCAAGGATAACAAATCCAGAAGTAATTCTTTTCCATCAATCATTATCTTGCAACCTCTAAGGGCTTAATTTGTTTAAAGAGTCTCTCTAGATGGAATACTAACACTGTACTTAACAAGAAGCCTGTCTGATGGTTTGCCCAATTTTCTCACATATTTACCAGATGCAAATGAGCGTGTTGCTCTTGAATCTACCAAAGTATGAGTAGAAATGCTACAGATAAAAATCTCACCTGAAACAACTAAAGGATTGGTCTCTACATCCTCTTGAGTAAAAGCAAAAACTCGAGCTAGAACTTTCTCTTGATCTTGAACATTTACTTTGCAGTCTTTGGCAAAATGTCCTATTTTCCCCAATTATAATATGCTCTGGGTCTTTCCATGCAGACTCCAAAATGATACTTCCCATGTTTGGCACATTTAGATTTTGGTCTACCTACATTTGGTGTTGCCTTTTCAATCTTGGGGTGTTTTGACTGATTAAACATTTGGGTTTGATTTTGATTCCATGGACCTCGTCTCTTATTTCCCTTATTCCATTGTTGCTTTCCTTTATTGTACTGAAAGTTAGGCTTGAAATTCTTCTTACTTTCCTATTCTTTAGCCTCTTTTTCCTTCATTTCCTTTTCCCTTGCCTCTTTGTCTCTATCTCGAATCTTATTATTTACACATTCCACATCTAGAGCTCTATATGCTATTTTAGAGTAAGTCAAACCTCCTATTCCAACCACTGTTACATCTTTGAATATTTCTAGCTTCAAACTTTCCATGAATTAGTCTATTTTAAGAGCATCAGTACTTACCAACTGTGAAGCATAATCAGATAGTTCTTCAAATTTTCTAATATACTCTGCAGCTGACATATTATCTTGTTTCAGATTCATGAACTCTTTTTTTCTTCTCCCTCCATGTAGACACTATGAAATATTTCGCTTCAAAGATTTCTCTAAATCTTTCCCAAGTTATGATTATCACATCATGAACATCAGCCATCGTATCCCACCAATAGCTAGCATCATTACGAAGCATAAAAGAAGCACATGAAACGTTTTCAATATTGGGAACTTTTCCATAATTAAACATTCTCTCCATTGTCCTGAACAGTTCTTTGCAACTTTAAGATCTTTGCCTCCTAGAAACTCTAATGGCTTGAATATCTTAAATTTCTCAACAACCACATCATTTTCAACCCTTTCAATAGGAGCTGGTGTGGTGGAAGAGGAGGTGAAGGCTCCATTTCTCGTCTCATGTCTCGTTCTAGAAACTTCTCGACTAATACAGTAAGATAGTCAATGCAGGAATCTCTCTCATCCTGTTGCCTTTTAGTAGAAGTTTGCCCTTTAGTTTAAACCATTATTATTTTCTCATGTAAGTTATCTCTTTACTCTTACATATAACAATAATAGCCAATAATGACAACAACAATAATAATTGACATAGAAAACATCAAAACAAACTTACTAGTCAACTGAACTTTTTCGACCCATGATCCTTATATATGGATGGTCTACAAAACCGTTTTAAACCGACGATTCTAATACCAAAATCTGTGACACCTGTCTAGCTTAATCACATTACTAATTTATAATTAAGCTAGACGACATCACGTTACTTTTTTTTAAAAAATATAATTATTTAATCCAAAATAGTTAGCAAATTTGAACATTTTGAAAACCTTGTAATTTACAAACAACCACATGTCTATACTTACAAGAGTTGGGTTGGCGATAAACATTTACAAAAATTTACATCCCAAAATGAAACACCACCTGATCCATACTTATAACAATCCCATAGTAATTAGAAGTACTAAAATATGAAGTTTAAACAAAATTGTGCCAATGTAAGGTCAGCAGTGTCCATATATGCGATGTCACGAGAATAGATAGCATCCAATAGGCCTTCAAATCAATACTACTAAGATGTACCCTCATTTGAATCATAAGATAAATATGAGGTAATGCCCAATAAGTAGAAACTATGCAATTAAGAGTAGTGGCATCATGTATGGGCTTATAAAATTTCTATCGTACCAATCATATAATAAAAATGTTCAACATAGGCATAGTTATGTACAACGTGAGTCACTTCCATGGCCTATTATAGAGCATGCATGCGTAATGAACCTTCACCAATCAACAATTCCTCAAGCTATCCCATGAGACATTGTAGTCCTTTGATCCTAGGAACTACAAAGAGATCCGAAAAATGGTCTCAGGAACTCCCATGAAACCACTTGAATCCCAGGCTATCCCATGGAACTTAATTAAGGCCACTGACTAGCTAACAACATAGTGCACATAAAAACAGTCTCTTTCTTATAGTACGATGATTTTCTTCAAAAAACTATACATGTGCCTTTATGCCATGAATACAAGTGATATAGTAAATCAAATGTATATATATATTACAACAACAATCTTATGATGCAGTTGAAATGAATTTCTACTTACCTCATGCCGAAACAAACAACAAATAGTGGAAGGCATTGGTTTTCTCACCGAGCTAAACGTGGTAGTATATCTAATATTAACAATTGTTGGTATATGAGTAAAATATTATACACATCATTAATAGCTGTAAGCTAGACTTACATGTAGAATATATATATATATAATGTACATCATATACAAGTGTGTGTATATATATATATACATCAAAGTGTATATATATATATATCCTATCAATAAGTTAAGAAACCTAAAGATATCTTGTAACTAAAAATAATATTTGGAAAAGAATCATTAAAATAGTCATTATCATAAATACATATATATATTGTCAACTAGAATAACTTGTATAAAGAAACAACTATAAATTTTCTCACAACACTACTATATACATATAATAACAATCACATAATAATGAATCTAATACTAAAAAGAAAATCATTTGTATTTTTATAGTACGATTTAAACTATTGAGCCAATATGTAAGTATATACACCAATAAACATAGCAAATCAACTTATCAATCTACAATTTTCGTGGTTAGTCACCAAAACAAATATATATACACATATACACATGGAGCACTAATTCAACTAATAAAGTCTGCATGTAGTTTTGTAATACTTGAAAACCAAATACACCTAAGACTTAATTTTATATACTTGCATGTATATTATATGCAATACTTGAAAACAAAATACATCTAAGACTAAATTTATGAAGATAGAAGACTTACCATTACTATCTTCAAATAAAGAAAGAGAAGGAGCCAAACAAATGGTTTTACTTTCACCAAATATATATATTATAAAGGATGATTGGTGATTATGTTGTGATCAAGCAAGTTCAGAAAAAAATGAAAGAGGATTAGGAGGAAAAAGAATCAGGATTCTCTTGGTGCAGTGAGATGTTACCTTCTTCTCTTCAAGGAAAGGTAATGAAAATATAAAAAAATAGAAAACTCTAGACAATTTCCACAAACCAAGATAAAATGAATACATAAATATATATTAATTAGTAAGGAAGCCCATAAACCAACAGTAACCGACTTACATCAGTTTGCGCTTTTTTTTTAAATATTCATACAAAGATAATTGTAGGTTAGAAATAATAATAATAATAACGTCACACACACACACACACACACACACACACACATATTAATTAGAAAAGCTCTAAGCTTGTAAAGTAGTTTTAAAAAAAATATCAAATAACTTAAACAACAAAGAATATATAATTACTGAGGCAAAATTATAAAGTTCTTTTCTTCTAGCACATTGAGCTTCTTTTATGAGGAACCGAGCCTTCACACTATACAAAAATCAAATCAATAAAAATTAAGCATCACAGCAGTAATTATAGTGCAATGCAAACATGTTGTTATTGGCAAAATTTGTATGTGAGATTTTACGGCATCACAATTCTCCCATCCTGACCTTTTCCCTTGCGTCACTCTTTTCTCATAGACCAGAGCACGAGCAGCCAGTCCTAGGGTGGCGTCAAACTCTAGCCCAAGGGGGGAAAGGGGGTGGTAGACTTTCAACAAGATGAAACCCTGGCAAATGTTTTTTTCCCTCTCTTTCTCTCTCACATGAGAGCACATTGCAAACTTTTCTTTGTACTTGTTTTCTCTTCTTTGCTCTTCTTCTTTTTTTTTTTCCTCTCTCATTTCTTTTTATTTTGTCATTATCATTTATATTTCATTTTATTTTTTAGATACTCTTGTATTTCTAAATACAATGCCATCTCTATTTAAATTTAAACTTAATTCATAATTTTTTACTAATATATATGTTGAGATGACATTCTGACTTGTGGCTTTCGTCCTAAGTAAGATGGCTGGATAGGTATGGGAATATAATCTGAGGACAAGACAAATATGAGAGTTGAAATTGACCCCCGAGTTGGGCGTGGGGTCTACCCCCACCCCACCCCACCCCAATTACAAAAATTCCCTTTTGTCAACTATGAAGTTGGCATGGAGGTAGTACACAAAGAAGAATGATAACGTTCTTAGTGTTTTAATGTTTTGCCTCTTTTTTTCCAGTTTTTGAATTGGATTTTAGGAATTTAGTTATTGTTGATGTTCAAATTAGTTTTGATCTTTTAATTTGTTATTGTTACAGTTTGAATTTGGTTTAAAACCCTACTTTATTATTATAGATATTAATGACTATGTTGATGATTTTTAGAATCATTTAATGAAATTTACTTTTATTTTTTATAATGTCACAATTATTTTATTTTTTTCAGTTAAGTTGCCTTTTTATTCCCTTCCATCTCTTGTAATGGTGTTGCTCTCTTTCTTCTTATTTTTTGATGCATGGTTGAAATATTTCAGTGGGTTTTTCAATACTGTCTTTCTTGTTTTCCACTTTTATATTTTTAAATATTTATTCTTATAGTTTTTTTTTCATCATCTTTAAACTTCTATTATTATAATAATGCTTATATTTACACTTTGATGCACATATTTAACATGTTTATATATTTTTTATTACTGTCATAAAACTTCTATTATATATGTTAATATTCTTATATTTACACTTTGGTTCACATCTTTTACACAATTTTTTAATTATTTTCATCATTATCATAACATTTCTATTCTTTAAAACAATAATTATGTTACTATTCAGGCTTGTTTCACATGTTTAACAACTTTTTTAATCATTTTCATCATTTTTCGAAACAATGATTTGTTATGACAATGATCAAATCCACAAATTTCACTTCTTTTGAGTTAGTTTTTTTCATTGTTATTATTTATATTCTCCTGTTTGAAATTTATAAATATTATAATAACTACATAAGCATTATGATAATTTTTTTATTAAGTTTTAAGATATTTTAAAGAGACTTATATTCTTTATGATGTCATGGCCCCTTTTTTTTTCCCTTGAAGGAAATTTTCATAAATGCCATTTTTTAAGATATGCACTTTATAAAAGCCACACATGTTCAATTGGAGAAATTACAATAAATAAGCCAATTATAAATACTATTAGAAGTAAATCGCACATATTTAAAAAATTAAAAATTAATAGACCACATTTACTTCTAAATATTTCGTTTTCCATTTTTATCCTTTTCTGTTTTTTCCTCAACTTGTCTTAATCTCCACTCCTTCTCCCATCCCTCCTTTCCCAACAAATCTCCCTTTCTCCCCTCTTCATCTTTCCCCATGTGGAGAGCAAAGGTGCCGGAGGAGCAGGTCTGGCCAGAATCGTGCAAAGGCACTAGGGGAGTAGAGTCATGCAAAGGCATCGGAGGAACAAAACTCACTAGAGTTGTTCGAAGGCAATGGAGGAGTGGGTTCGTCAAAGGAGTGGGCCATCAAAATCTCACGATTTAGATGGTGTCTTGGTTATAGGTGACTTTTTTTTTTTTTGAAGGAATGCCATTGTAGGTGATTGTAGAGAGTGAGGAAAAGAGAGAGAAGGGAAGAGAAAAAAGCATATGAGATTCTCCTTCTAAGCTAGGGATATTTTTGAAATTTGTTGATTTTGTTGATACAGATTTGACACCTAATGGTCTATTTATTAACATCTTTAAAACTTTGGCCTATTATTTTTTATTGTTCATTTACTTTAGGCTATTTGTCTCATTGTTTCGTTCATTTGTGGCATAGCTTAACATGTAATATGATTGATACTATGGCATAAAATTTTTTATGTGTGGCATAAATAAACACAATTTTAAAAATGTGGCATAGCATGTAATTTCCTTTTTTCTTAATTCGCCTTCTTTCGTATATTTTTCTATTTCATAAAGAATTGTTATTCTAATAATTAATAAAATAAATATCTTGATTTACTATACTATTTCCTTTTTATAAGGGTAAATAGCTCGGTTAGTCCCAACCTTTTAAAAAGGTGCAATTTGGCCCTTAACCTTTTTTTTATTTAACTAGGTGTAATAGTTTAAAAAAAGGACAATTTGGTCCTTAGCCGTTAATTTTGACCACTTTAGTGAGGGTATTTCAGTAAAATACCTTATACATATCAAAGAAATTAAAATTAAAACATAAAAAACAATAAAAAGGTAAAAAAGCAACAAATACATATTATTAAGATCAGACTTTTTCTATGAAAAAAACAGATTTTTTTGAAACAAAAATCAAATCAAATTCCACCCATGTCCACTGCTATTTTAATGGTTTTTTCTTGTCTCCTTGAGAAAGATATTGAGTTTCAGCACATTTCAATCAACATGTCAAAAGGCAACCACAAGAAGCCTGAATTCCTCAAGATCTAGGTATTTTCATTCTCATATAATTTGACATTAAAACAATAAAAAAAAAATCACTTTCTTTATCTCTATATAGCTTTCTCACTTATCTTCTTCACCATACATTACAACCTTTTGGCCAAGTACTGGCTATTCAAGACAAAAGCATTTTTGTTTTCAGTAAATCAAATTTTCATGGCCATATATTGATCACAAAAAAAACCTACCCTAACCTCAGATCAAAAAGAAAAAATTACCCAAAACCTCCATTGGATGTTGACTTCTCTAAAACGAAAGAAAAAAAAGACTAGACAAAATTGAACAACGGGGAAGCTGGCTATGAAGGGGGCTGACATGCATGATGATGGGAGGGATCACCTGGGCTTGACTTGACCCGTGAAAGGGGGCGATGGAGCTTTGTCACGCCATGGTCTTTGGGGAAGGCGATGGAAATTAATTGACATGGAGGTGTTGTGATAGGGTTTGCTAGAGAAAAGGGGTAGCCAGTGGGGAAAGGGAGAGGTGGGTAAGGGTGGATGATGAAGTTTTAGGTTTTTTCTTTTGTTTTGTTTTTTTGCTTCTCTCTCTTCAAGAACAACTCATTGTTGTCAATCTCTACAAATCCAACTTTGACCTTGCAAGACCTCACCTTCAATCCAACAATGGCAGCAATTTATTTTTGTTTGGGTTTATGATTGTTTATATTGGTTTGGCGACGATGTTGCTAAGGGTGACCGCTTGTGTAGGCGACAGGTGGTTTGGCTAGGAGTTAAGGAGTAATGGATGAAGCTTTTGAAACTTTTGAAATTGAGTTTATGGTGTTTGGTTCAATTTGAGGAAGAAGAAGAAGATCACAGGAAGAAGAAGATGAAAGATCTAGATGTTTTTGTTTTTTTAGTTGTTTGTTTGTTTGTTATACATATATATATATATATATATTTGTTAATAAATTTGTGTTTCAATTTATATTAATTTCTTATATATCAATTATTTTAAAGGGTATTTTAGTAATTTCAATTAAAAATGATGCCTAACAATTTTTCTATCCAAAATTAATGATTGAGGACCAAATCGCAACGTTTATAAAATGCTAGATTTAGTTACATGAAAAAAAAAAGTTTAGGGATCAAATTGCACTTTTTTTAAAAAGGTTGAGGATCAGTAGAGCGATTTACCCTTTTTGTAATTAATCTTAATAGGAAAAACTATAATAAAACTCTTTAAAAGTTCTTATTAATAAGACCCTTTTCTTTCTTAATGAGGCTTTATTTTTAGCCCTTAGATGAAATATCTATAGTTTAAAATTGTACTTTCATATAAACAAAAATGGACACAACCATATATAATCATAACTTTCAAAAGCAAAAAATAATTAAAAAACCTTAAAAAAAACAAAAACAGAAGCTTTTCCCCCTCCATTGATGAAGGTAATGGATAACGCAAAGGGTACCCACTTGGCCATTTACCTTGCTGGAGCCCAATCGAAGGCATAAGGTGGAGAAGGTGACGGTGTCCTGAAGGACTTGTCGAAATTAAAACCTTGCTAATATATAAATGCTCATTTTTTGAATAAAAGATGAGCAAGGCAGAGGATTGAATTTAATTAAGTTGTTATTGTTCAATTTTTATTTTTTATTTTTGTAAAAGAGGAGGGAATTTGATCTTCAATTATATTAAAAAAAATTAACATTAATGAAACTAAATAAATAAAGCAGCCATGAAATTCAAAGGATTAAAAACAATAATGATCAACGGGTTAAATGTTAATTCTCCACCATTAAACAATGATTATGCAATTGATCTTGGAATTATTATTGAATTTCTAGTTGAAATTAACAACTATAGATAGCAATAAGCTTTGCGATCTCGATCTTTTCTTACTTTGTAGTTTGGTAAAACTAGCTCTTCACTAAATCTCTTAGCATTAAACAACCTAGAACAAGATCTTTAGATTTAATCTAACGAAAGTATTATGCTAAGACAGATAGGTTGATTCAGGCAACAAACATACAAGCTCGGTTCATTAACCTCGGTTATGTCTCATAAGCAATCATATAAAAACTTTACCACAATCAATGACCACATTGTGCTACTTATAGTTTAAAATACATGACAATTTTGGATCAAGATTTCTAACCTAGCATTAAGCAAATTCAAAGTTTCATTTAGTTGGCCACCCTAACCAATGCAATAAATCAACTGTGAACAGTAATTGTTAGTGAAACATAAGCAATTTCAACTAGAAATCTAAGGAAAAATTCATACAATCAACTACAATATCATGTCTAAGGCTTTGAATTCACCTTTAACCACAAATAAGGTTAGTTCAACATAATTAAAATACACAACAAAAGCACAAAAACTAACAACATTTGGAGCTCAAAAGGAAGAGCCAGGAGGAAGGTTGTTAATGAACTTTAAGGAATTCTTGTTAGATGTGTATGCCCTAAGGAGTAAAAATGTAATATATTTTTGGAGACATTTCTATCAATAAAGAATTTATTCATTATTTATATACCAAATCTTGTCCTCTTTTAGTTCATATTAGTTGAATGTATGTTAAGCAAACAAAAGTCTAAGATTATCAGTCTAAAACTTTTAGAATTGGGCATGTGATGGACAGATTATACGAAAGATACAATTCTTAAGGTGACAGTCTAAATCATAAGATTCGCAATCGATTAAATAAAGTTGGGCATTTTATTCATGCAAAGATTGTTATGTTGTCTATATCCCTATTGGGAGATGGTTTGTCTTGACCATCGGAGGTGGACTCTGCTAATAGAAACATTAGCACATTGTCATAGGTGATGATGTGTTGGATTAGGACATAAAGTGAATTGATTTGATTAATAATTCTATTTTGGCAAATTGATTCACTTTAGATAATTATTTGTATTGTATCTTAATCCTGAGATGAATAGTGGGTACGTTGTTTTGACTTATGCCTTTTGATGTACCAAAGGATGACATCCACATTTTAATAGTGGTAAGCATGCTGGTATGTTAGAGGCATGACTCTTGATGGTGTAGACCTATTATTAATATATATGGAATCCATAGCTCATCTTTAGGAGTAGTGATATCCTCTTATATGTGTTATCCTGTAATTGAAAAACTAAAGCGCTCAACCATTTGGATACATAGGTGTAACTAAATGGCATACCGTCTTTAGATGGTAAGTTTTTCGATGGTGAGATAATAGAACATAAGATAAAAATAATCAGGAAGGTAAAATAGAACTTGCCCTTAAGCCGATTATGCATAATACTATAGGTGATATGAACCCCGTCGACTAACGCGACAAGACCCGACACCAAATCTAGAATCGAACTCCTAATCCCTTAAGACACATGTTTGTTGAGCCTTGACCCGTAGTCTAGAGAGACACAAACCAAGAACCACAGATAGAAAGATGCCACACCTAGAATTTGCAAGAACACTTAAACTCTAGATGATAAGTCAGTTTGTTGAACGCCACAAGATTAATCTTGATAAGTTCAAAGAGTCTTCTCAAGAAAATAAGAAGAACGCAAGAAAGTCTTACCAAAAAGTCATGAATAATGATCTGATTGATTAAAATTAGAATAGCAAAGTGTTTACAATTATATAGGAATGATTTTCAGCCCAAAAGAATCCCTAATCGAATGTTGACTTAGAAAATCCCTTAATTGGTGCTTTTTTGTGCGAAATTAAGCCCTAAAATCCAACTTTGCTAGCTGTTATCTAATAGAAATAACATAAAACGAAAGTAGCTAATTTTATCCCTTAAAATTTGCCTAACCTAATCTAGAAAAAGGAAAAATATCCAGGTTTGTTTTCTTGCCTAACAAAACCGAGTTTGGCATCTAAGAAATCGCGAAAATTACATTAGAAAGATAATTTGATGACGAGACTCAAACTTGATGACATGGCACCCACGTGTCGATCCAAAATAGGAAGGTTTCTCAAGATTATAAGTTTGCCCCACAATTTACTGGAATCATGCACCATCATCAATGTGAATCTTCTAGAACCTTAATCATAGTGACTAGGCTCTCTTGTGATTGATTTGGGCCCATATCAGTGCTCCATTTTTGTGACATGTCACAAACTTTTTGAATGAGCCCGTTCAATGCTTCCTTGAATCGCTTGGCCTTAAATCTTATGATTGGACCACTTGAATGGCTTAAGGGATCACGAACATGGCTCCTAACTTGTACAGCTCCACTTCTTGCATCAAAAAGCAAAGCTATTTTTTTTTTCTTTTACATGCTTAAGTTTGTGATTTAGTGTGTTACAAGAAGAAGAAAAGGAGAAGTTAGAAGCCTTAAGACCGCCCTCCTAAGAGTAGTCATCAAGGATAAGTAATCTAAACCTTTCTTTAATTTTTTTAAGGCTAAAGTTTATAACATTATGAGAGATTTGATGATTGGATGAGAAAATGGTTTGTAATAATTATTTATGTGTTGATTAGTATAGTTAGTGGTTGTATGAGATGTAAAAAGTTCCTATTGTATGTTAGAATTAGGTTTTGTACAAGTTCAAGTTTGTAGAAAAATTTTTCACAAACTTTGAATGCGTAAACGGAAGCCTTAAAGTTGCTTTTAAAAAATTTTCCAAACACTAGACTTTTAGATTTTGATGTTTTGAACAAAACTTTATGTCTAAGCAAAAACATAGTTTTGACTCTAAATAAGCTTGCCAAGCAATTTTTAGGGACTATCTAAAACAATCCCAAAAACTACCAAAGGCATCCCAAAAATGCTTAAAGCAGTTTGTAAAAACTGCCCAATATAGTTCCAGTAGTATTGGAAATGTTTTGTCATTTTTGGAGTATTTTGAGTCTAAATTTTACATTTTTCCAAACACAAAAGTTTTAGATTTCAGCGATATGCACAACTTTCGTGAATAAAGTTTTTCCAAAATTTACCTCTAAAATATAGTTATAGGCAGTTTTCTAAAACTATCCAAAAATTTTGTTGTTGGGCCCAAAACTATTTTAAAGTTTTGGGACACGTAATTTTTGCCAAATACAAAATTTTTTAGATTATAGCAAAAATTATGAACTTTCATGAAGAAATTTTTGTGAAAAATTTGTTTGTAAATTGGACTTGGAATGGGATTCATGAAAACACTCAAAACTTTTTAATCAATAAAATTTGCAAAGTTTTAACTCAAAAACAATTGTTCCAAAAATGGTAACCGGAACTTTAAATCAAGCATGAAAATTATTAAAACACATATTCTAAACAAGTTACTATATAAAGGAAAAAAAACTTTAAAAGAGAAACAGCTTCAAACATATGAATTCCTTTTACTTTCCAAAACTAAGCAAAAAGTACCCTCTCGTGCCATTTTTTGTAAACAAAGATCGTGTGACTATAAAATCCTATTTTTCAGTAAAGCAAGAAATTATAGTATTCTAGGAAGATTATATAAGCCTAAGATTTATTGGGTTACTAGTTTCAGGTATCATTTTATAGAGCGGTTTTTATTTGAACCTTTGAGCTCTTCAAACAAGATTTTGGGAAAAAAAACCTTAATAGTTTTAAATTTGACATTAATTTAGCTATCATAAAAACTTAATACACTAGAGTCCTGGCACAATGATACTAGGCACAGGTCCAATGCCTGTTTTAGTTAAAAAGGCCATTTGGGTCATAATCTATCGATATAGTATAAATGACGTCGTAATATCATGTTCGGCCTAACGAGCTTAAAACCAATTACGAGCTCATTACATAGATTTAGAATATGACTAATTAGAACTTAGCTTAAGAATTACAAATTTAGGAAATGTTTAATTTAGTGGATTAAGGATATGTAAATTTAATAACGATAGATAATTAATTAATTTTTGTTAAATTAATTAATTATCCATTTTAACAAAACTAATGGCAATTAAGGAAAGATTTGAATATTTTGAGGAATTGATAACATAGTTAATCCTTGTAATAGAAGTACTAAATTTTATGATAAAAAATTATGGCCTAAAAGAACGATCAAATTATTTCAATTATGCTAGAACTAAAAATAGCATAAAATAGATTTTCTTACACACTCTTAATGGTTTCTTATACAGAATTACTCTCTGTAATGAGATAAGGAATCCCGACTAGATAGAGATATCTATTTTGAAAACACAATTGAGTAGGAATCCACCTACAGTACGAATAGTTTAAAATAATTGTTTTCTAAATAGTTTTAAGCATGTTTTAGTTCAATCACAACATGCTATGCCTAATGCTTTCTAAATGTTTTAAGCATGTTTAAGTTCAATTATAGTATGCTATGCCATGTCATATTGCATGCTCACTAAATTGATCTGTGAAACTAATAAGGATGAACTAATCTAAGAAAGTCGTACTAACCTCTCGACCAACGGGGAGGTTAAAAACAAAAATAATAAAAGAAAAAATAAATTTGGTCACAGTGTTGTTGAGACCTTGCAAACTTTAATATCCCGTCGATCACATGCAACCAGTACAACTATTTGGGCCCGATAAATAATAAGATAGGATCATAATCAAGCATAACTAGGACATACATTTTAATGTTATCACATGTTTCAATTGTTTTGTGAGTTATTATTCCTACTTGCTGAGTGAAAGTTCATTCAAAAATATTCATACTGGAGGTAAACAACTTATCAATAATGCTTAATGGACAGTAGGGAAGCAGCATGCGATTAGAATGGAGTTATCGGAAATGAATACCATGATCTTATCTTTCGCATATAGTTTTGATAATTATGACTCGTTTGATATTATGTTTAATTTTATAACTCTAGTATTGAGCATGTTTTGAGATAACTATTAAACTACTAGTTAATATTATTATCTTGGTTGCAACAAAAAGTAAATGGTGCGAAATTAAAATTGATTAGCGATGTTAACAAAAAAAAAATTGTTTTAATTTAAAATTCACTAGCAAGTTAACATCGATAAAGATAGTTATAAATTAAATATGTGATAGTTTGATTAATTGTTTTTTTTTAATTTGAAGATACGAGCGAACTTTGACTCTTGTAAGAAAGTGATTTGAAAAAAATTTGTTTCAAAAAATTTAAGTAAATTAAGTAAATATATGTTTAAGTAATTAAGTAACGGTCACCTACATAAGGTTGTTACACTCCCCTCTAAAGGAACTGACAAATCTAATTGGGCCTGATACATTGGACCGTTGAGGTTATCCACAATAGTATTTTTAATTAGTCTCTTGCTTTAATAAAATACTTGCTCCTCAGCATTGACATTGATGTAGTGAGCTTCGCAAAATTCTGAGCATTAATAATTGAAAACCGTCATTAATATCCACTAATGGAAATTAGGGTTACTAAACAAAAATAGGCTTCCTTACCCTCTTTATGATAGGTATGAGTAAGTTGTTATGGTGTGTCTATAATACACAACTTAGTGTTTGGATCACCTGTCTAAACCCTGAATTCAAAATGAAAACATTGTAAAAATTCAAATTCTTTGAAAGAAACACTATAACAAAACCGGTTCAAATAAGAACTTTTATGAATCGAATTGATGGGCCAATCAGCACTTTAAGGCTACAAAGATGATGCATGCACATTGTGATTATCTATATCATGACAGAATTAACATGTAATTAAGACTTATGACAAGAAACGTTAGGTGAACCCCACCAGGATCCCACTCTTAGGAAGGCGGACGACTATATACCTATTATATATATATATATATATATATATATAACTAATTATGTATTACAAATTAGGTAAGACAGAAAGGGACAGTGGCTGGATGAAAATGGCTTAAGGAGGAAGCAAAAGAATCACTTTCTGATTAGACTAACATGATTAGGCGGCCAGAAACACATGAGCCCACGACAAAAACGAGAGGATCCATAATATTCATAAACATTTATTGTAGCATACAGAAATAAAATTACCGGGCGCATAAATAAAAGAATATATAAGTGGAAACAATCGATGCCTTCACATCAAGATTTTGTAAAACCTTTTTCCTCTACACCATAATGTCTCCTCCTCTTTCACTCCACATATATATTTGTGAACTTACTACGCATAAGAACAAGCCAACATTACGTCCACCACTAGATTGTTTAAATTCTAAAAGTTGGCAATGTTGATCAATTTAAACCTCACATATATTCGGATATACATATATTCAAAATAAAATTATATAAATCCTATGATAAAGCGCATTAATGATTGGTTTGGTTGGTCTGAAGGTAAAAACCACCAAGTAAAACATAAAATTTATCTTTGACGTTTCAATGTGATTGATGTTTTAGACAAAATCTAAATCAAACCAAACTATTTATTAATGATCTGGAATTAATTGGATTGGTTAGGTCGATTTATGTTTAAAATTTAATTTTTTTACGTATCATAAACATGGAAAGTTGTTCATAGTATTTTAACTTTTGACATTTAAACAACATCAAAATAAGATAAAAGTTTTTATCTGTGCAAAGATAGTGTTCAAAATTATTTAGTTTTATAGGATAAAGGTTACTTTTTTAAATTTTACGATAACAACCACGAGAGATAAAGTTAAAGAAAATTCAATGAAAAGTACGAAAAACTTCATGTACGTATTTTTGGTTGGTTTAATTAGTTTATGAATACCAAATCAATAAGGAAACCAACTAAAACATAATGGCTAAAATCAACTAACAATTTAAAAATATTGATGGTGTGGTTTGGTTCCATTTGATTTGATTTGAATTGGATTGGATTAGTTGGTTTGTATGGTTTTTTTTTTTCCTTTTTTTTTAACACCCCAAAAATATATGTTTTTGAAGGTCAGATAGTTTTTGATACGTCTCAAAATCAAAACCCCATCGATAGCGTATTTTTCAAAGTCCTTCCATAAAAATAACTTTCATATGTAGAGAGAAAGAGCGAGAGTTTGCCACTAAACAACTTTAAAGCCTTGCGACAAACCGAGGAATAGCAAAGGCAAAAATGCGGGGACACTTGATGCGCCTTGTCTGTCTATAAAGTAAAGCCACTCAAAACCTACAAAGCTTATCTAAAGGAACTAGTACGATTTAGCCTTTGTTCTAATTAGTTGTCTTCATATTGTTCACTTAATTTCTTCCGACCAGCTGGGATTCCATCGACGACTTCCACTATTATTAATGAATGCTTGCCAAAAATATTAACTTGTAAGCTGTAACTAGATCAGACATATATGCGGAGATGTATCTAAATATATTATACTTATCAAATTGCCTGACCAAAAATTTAATCTATTTTTAGATATAAAAAGTAAAAAAGAAAAAGAAATGAGGATGAATTCAAAGAGAATAAAATCTTTACGCAAGGTAAAGTAGTGGAACATGAGTAGTTGTAACTAGTGGAGATGGCGTTGGTAAACACCATCTATAAAAACGAAAAGTAGTATTCCTTTCTCATGAGTGCCATTTTGATGACACGCGTGCATGCTGCGTGGTGTTTTGTAAGATATATTGGAAAGAATTAATAGGACATGCTTCTGTCTAGTAGAGACTTTTGAGAGGCTTTATTTGGGCTTTTTTTTCAAGTTAAATTATAAATAACAAAATTAGATGTGACAAGCCGTTTATATAATAAATTAACCACTATACTATGGCGGTGCAGATGGCCTAGTTTTGGTGTTGAAGATAAAACAAAGCATCCAAAGCATTTTACATTTTTAAGCTCGCAAGTTGGAAGGTAAACAATATTTTTTAATTAGAACAAGCAATATAAGATTCTTCTTGGGGTTCTTTCTTTTTTTTTTGTGCGTGTGTGTGTGTGCGTGCGTGTGCGTGCGTTAGTAGGCTTATATATAAATCAAATGAAAGACAGGATATAGTAAAGAAAAAAATGATCTAAAGCAGTGGCTGTGATGTTGTGGCTTATTAGGTGTCACTACATGGGAGATTTTTTTTTTTTTTTTTTTTTTTTTTTTTTGCTAAACAAGGGGAAAAAAATAATTAAACAAGGAAACGGAATGTTTGAACAGATAAGATGAAATAAGCAATACTTCATCGGAGAATTTGCTTAATCATGGAATCTCACAGAGCGAATGAGAAAGGTAATGCAATTCAAGGTTAATTTAAATTTTGGGGTCCAGTTTCTTTCTAGGCTTTTCTCTAGGAAATTTTCATGGACTTCTAATTCACTGTTATATATTAATTTTCTTATGTTTGTTTATTGGAAATAATTAATTGCCCTTGTAAAAGAGGAAATAATTACCATTTTTAAAATGATATTTTAACAGAAAAAAACTTGAACTTGGGTTGCATGTCAAGCCAAGTGAATGGCCACCACGATGTGAAATGAAAGGTGAATAAAAGTTTCGATCAGCCTCGGCTGGCATGTGGTCAATAAAAAAGCATAATAATAATAATAATAATAATAATTTATTAGTATATTAGTATAAAAACAAAAAAAAAAAAAATACCAACGTCAATACCATATGGATTGTCTCCACTATCAAAAAGAAATTTAAGATTATATCAATGGTTAGGGTCAGCCGGCCCTCTAATTGGCCTAGTATTCTACCCATCATGGGCCAATGAAAAATCAATGAACACATACAATGTACATATATATACATTTAGAGAAGTATATACACATTAATTACTTTATAATACTAGATAATGGACGGCATAACAACATTATTAATATCTTAATTACTTACTTTTTACGTGCATGGATCAATCGGGAGTTGACTTATCAGTGTAAAATTTATCTCTAGGGGAATCAGAATTTTATCAACCTTTAAGTATTCTTTAACATTAATCGAAATAAAAAAATAGTAATCGTTACTAGTAATCGTACTATAGTGAATATAATAGGTTGTATGGCACATTAATTATATCTAGTTTACTTCTAAGCATTCGTCAATTACTTAAAGTATAAGAAAAATATAGAAGAATTTTTTCTTATGTAGGGTGAGCTAAAATTTTGTTCTTTTGGAAGGTCTTAAAGGGCAAATAATGCCAAGCCTCATAAAGCAACAAATCAAAGCTGCATTTTGGCACCCAGTGATTAGAAAAACATATGATTAAATTAATTGCTCCAGCTTTGATTAATAACAATTGTGATTCTGTCATGCTACAAGATTATTTTAATTAATAGGATAGGAGGCATAAAAGAATTGCATTAGGACATCATTAGGGGACCTAAGTTGGACATCATTATGGCTTCATTGACCAGTTAATCAAACTTTCCATTCAATTTTCTTTTTCCCTAAAAAGGTTATGAAATTGCTCTTCCACTATTTGACTTACATTTCAAATATCCTATTTCGATTAGGGAGTAAATAAATGGATATTATTACAATCAAATTTTGTCTAGCCTTTCTATATAATATGAAAAACCAAACAAAATAAGACCATCTCCATTGTAAATGTCAATGTCAATATTATATTTTCCACTAAAAAGTATGAAGATAAGATATTTGATGTGTTAATTTATTTCATACTCTAATGCATAATGCCATTCAAAATATAGTATTTTTCTTTTGTCATAATTATTCAACCTTAAACTTGTAAAAGCAAACTATATTAAAATAATTAAAAAGTAAGAATGTTATAGTTATTAAAGTAAAAAAGTCAATCTACCAACTAATATAAATCAAATGTCAAATTTTCTATATGTCAAACTTTATGTCACATTTAATAGAGAGTTTTTTTAAACACTCAATGCTAAATTTATCATTGGCACATCCATTTAGCATTACATTGGAGATGCTCTAAATTATCGATTTACCTAGCTCAAGGATATAACAAATGTCGTCATGATTTCTTTTTATTTTTCCTTTTTTTTTTTTGCACTTTTCCTCTTTTTTTTTTTTGCATTATTTTTTTTCTCATGAAAGAATAAGAGTCAGAAACTTCTTTTAGGTCGACATAATGACACTAGTATATAGTGACTGACTTTGCTCCAAAAATCTAGCTATACCATTGTGATTTTTCTTTTCCTATAATAGCTCCATCTATTGAATCATTATTTACTTTGATGATAATCTATGTCTGACGTGGAGAAACCTATAGTGTTTTGTTGGCTCTACCGTTTCTATAGAATAATCTATATTGTTCTGATCGTAGAAAACATTTGATTTAGAATTTCTAACCAATCTTCTTTAATTCAAATCTTAGATTATATCAAAGATTCCTAAAACCTCAAGATTTAGGAGAATCATTATAAGAAGCTCTTAAGATTTAAACTGTCAAGATAGATAGAATTCAAGAGTAGAGTGAAAATTAAAGCTTGAAGATTCAAGCTTTAGAGAGCTTGATTGAAGAATGAAGTTGAAATTCTAAAAAACGTTCTTTTATAATTTCTTTTTCTACTTAGTCTCGCATGCATGTTTGAGCATTACATGATTTTGAATAAATTAACACTTGGCTTAAAAAGGTTTTTATCAAAAGGTTAGAGAGCTTGACTAAAGAATGAATATGAAATGTAGAAGAGTTCATCTTTCATAGGTTTATTTATTCTACTTTGTCTTGGATACATGTTTGAGCATTATATAATTTTGAATAAAGTATTTGACTCAAAAATATTTTTATCAAAAGGTTTAGAGAGCTTGAATTGAAGAATGAAGATGAAATGTAGAAGAGTTAACCTTTTATCGATTTATTTCTTCTACTGTCTTGCATATTGAGCACTGCATGATTTCAATAGCTTCAATATGCTTCATGAATCGTAAAATGGTTTCACGCGCAGGTCCTGTTGAGCTATCGACTGTCAATGGTAAATGCTATAAAAATAATCAGTGAAACATAAGTTTAATGTCGTTTTAAGCTTTTTGGTAATAAAAAACATATATCCAAGATTTTATGAAGGTTTTGACACATACAAACATATGCCCATCTCTTTAGCCTTTCGAGTTACTTTGTTTCAAATCCTCTTTGAGAAAGAAAAATCATACCTGATTAGCCAATTTTGTATCAAATAATTTTTGTTCTTGCTAATTCATCTCCTAGGCATACATTATACTGAATTTTCAAGTGAAAACCTTTGAGGCTAACCTTCTCATTCTTTATCACTATTATAAATCAAGAGTAAAGATCGTTTATTTCTTATAATTTGGAGTGGATAGAATAACCAACATCCTTTGTTAAAGTTTGCTAGATTGTAGAGGTGTATTGATTCTTGAATAGAACAAATCATCAATTGTACTTGATGTGATTATGTCAAAAGTCAATCGTTATAGACAAAAAGGTGAAGTCATAGTTTTCTTGATAAAAACAGATATAGGCATACTGTTAAATCATGCTATATTGTATTTGCATCATCTTTTATTTAACTCATTTGTTATTATTGATTTTATTTGTTTTATTCTTGTTAGGAGCTCACTTGATTGCATAAATGATCATCTTGTTATATATTGCTAGTGTTCTTGTGATATATTGCGACTATGTGAATAATTGAGAGTTCATCTGGGTTCTAATTGCTTTGGCTAATTGTGTTAGTATGATAGTGAGAAGTCTCCAATAATTGAAAAAATTTCCATCTCTTAGGTAGTTATTGTAGGCTAACATGTTCAACTACCTTGGTATTTAGAGATATAATGTGTAAATGATGAGACTTTTTATACTTATGATGAAAGATCGACCAAAGGAGTTGAAGATATCCTCTTTATCGTGTTATTTGGACTTGATTCTTGAAAGAAAGGAAATCACTTAATTATTTAGTAATTTTTTCCTTTATGAATTCTTCATTTACGAAAAAAATCGTAAACGATTTAGTCCAGGTGAAATAACAGAGACTTTGCAAACAACATGATCATGAAGGTAAAATAGAGTTTTATCTTACAATCGATTTTATGAACATATCCTATAGGATTATCGAGAGAAGGTTCCAGAAATCGCACTTCCATTAATATCTAACCCTTTTAGCCTCTCTAATATCTAATTCATTTATCTTGATGGTGTAATTTGTATTGTAAAAATTTTACTTCTACTTCTTTTTTAGTTTTGAAAAAATGAAGTAGCAAGGTGTTTGCATTAATTAAATAATTAAAAAAAGTCAAGATTTTAAGAAAGCAAATATTAAAAAAATATATATTCAAGAAGGTCTACTCATGCTAAGAAAAAAAAATGATAATAGCAAGAAAAGTTGTTAGGTTGCTAGCTCTGATCATCCATAATTTGTAGACTATGTTTATATTTATGAATTATATTACACTTATGGATGATCCAGATAACATCATGAGTAGAAAAGGATCACAAAAATTTAGAACATTATTACACTTTTGGAAATTTAAATCCATTTTTCCAACAGATTAGATGAGATATTACTTGGGAGCCATTCTGTTGGAAAGACTAATCAGTTGGTATAATGGAATTTAAAAAATAAAAATAAAAATTAGCATCAAAATTTTAGTTCATGTTGCTATTAATAATAAATTAAATCTAAACAATATTGTACCTCTTATAGAGTAGAACTATTCTTCGAACAGAAATTTTCAAAAGAAATAAAGAAGAGATTCAATGTCACGCCTCAAAATATGGGTAGTGAAGTGGAGAATTTATTTAGTTAATTAGACTAAGTTTTTGATTAAAATCGCTAATTAAATTATTTGGGTTATTTTAAAAAAGTGATAATTTTAAAAACATTCTAAAACATTTATAGTTATTTTAAAACAATAAAACATAAAATAAAATATTAAAGATAATTAAATATAAGCTAGACCCCATAGAACCCACATTAGTGCACACACATGGTATCAACAATAAATAATACATCACAGTCCAATAAGAAAGGTAGATATTAAAATTATACATGCCTTGAATTAAATAAAGCAATAACCTAAAATAATACTCCTACGACTCACTTGTTGCCCTGTTGCCTTTTTGTCGGTCCTAAGCTACAATCCACCTAGCAAAAAGGAATTTTAAAGAGATAAAGAAAATATAAGTGGAAAGCTCAATAGGACTAAAGTTTCAAAGAACATTTAATTGAATATAATATTCTATTATAGACAATAGTTATAAAATAATAAATTGAAATACGTTAAACTTATACTTACCATCTTGCTCTTTTTCATCCAAATCTAATCTAGGGTTAAGCTTTGAAAACATTAAATCAAGGTTAGATCCATTACAACATAAGAATTATAAAGTACCGTGGATAGACTCATAAAATTTATTCTTACCATTAATCCATTAGATATCTGTAAAATTTGACTTATTATTTAGTTTCTAACAAAGCCATCATATCACCACTATAGTGGTCTAGTTAGATTTCGGGACCTACCCCCAAGGTCGCACTCTCCACGACCCGATCTCTGTGGATGGCATTATGCTCTTTTGTTTCCTTCCTGACGGTGTTAATAACATGTCCGGTATTATGTTATCATTGAGGTTTCACCTTGCTGAATGTTCTCATTTACATTCATTATGATCATTCGTTTTTCATCAAGTAATGAAATCACCAAGTAACCCATCTCAAATTATCTCTTGAAACTTATTTTGCAAGACATCACTTTGAAAGAGGTTATTTTGTAGAAAACAATTTGGAAGAATCCTTTGAGGCCAAAATATTAAAATCATGCTACCAAAGGAAGACGTAGAAGTCCTACTTGAAATCCTGCACCATATCCCAACACCACAGTCCCGGTCTGCTGTACGTCAACTCCACAAAACCACTACAACCTTAAATATAAACTAAGTCCATCAATATCTAGCTTAGGATATTATACATTACTTAGCTATTTCATGGTGTCTTAGTATGCCATTGAAGTTCGTAAAGTCACTTTATAAAGCTAAAAGCTTCATCTAAGTTTAAAATAGTAAAAATGGGTGAAAACGGTCATTTCTCATAAACTTTAATCGGCTTATCGAACTGTCCGTACCAGCCTGTCGAACCACACAGTTCGGCCTACTGGTCGTATAGAACTAGCCTGTCGAACTTTCTCAGGTTTGACCTACCAATAATATGAATCTAGCCTGTCGATATTCAAGATCGGCATGCCAAACTAGAAAATTCTAGAAAGTTTTAGAATTCGAGTCTTGGCCTCCCAAGCTCGAAATCTCATTCTAAACTTGTTTTCTCAATTCCTAGACATAGAAGATATCCAAAGATGATTGAAAAACATAATATAATACATTTAAACAAGTTTAAACAAGATTTTCATAGAAAATCTCAAAGGAATCCAAAAATGAGAAAAATAGGAAAAATATGATTCAATTCATTTTTTGTGAAATCAAGCTTAGCTTCGAGTTGTTTTGAGTTCTATTAACTTAGATTAAAGGTTTCCTAAGTTATAGAAACTAGGATTATAACATTTTAAAGAAATTGAAAAATTAGAAAAAGTTTTGAAGATTTGAAAAATAACAAACTAATCTCGAATCCAAACTTGAAATCAAATTTATGGAGATTCAATCTAGCTCCTTAGCTTCTAATCGAGCTAAAGATCCAAGCTTGAGCTCAATTTTGAATCGAAATTTGAGAGGGAAAGAAAGGGTGATAGGCAGAGAGAGAAGAGATAGAGAGAATGCTGAGAGCGAGAGAGGGAGAGCGTGAGAGAGTGTGAGAGAGAGTGAGTGAGGGAAGGAGAGGGAGAGGAGATAAATAGAGGAAGAGAGTGGCTTTTGCAAAGTGAAAACCATGTTCCAACACACGGTTTTGCCAAAAGGGACATATTGAACATTTGACAATTTGTTTTGTTCCAAAAATTTAAAATAACAATTGAAATAATAAAGAGTGATTAAAAATAATTAAAAGCAATACTAATTTTGGAAATATTACAAAATAGTTAAATGAAGTTCAAACTTGCATTATGATACACTAATTTATCATTTTCCTACTAATTACATTGAATTAAAAATTGGGGTTTTACATTCAATCATGTAGTCTTTTATGCTATTCTCTTAGACACAAATATTTGTTATAGATGCAGACACCATCAACAATTAGCCAATACCAATAATCTTCTTCCAACCACAAGTGTCATAGATCAATTAACTATTAAAGGGGAATAGTTAATCTCTCCCTCTCTATAAAATTTTTACTCAGACAGTATAAGAATAAATAAAATTCCACGGCCTTTATTTATAAAAGTAGTGTGGGAGAGTTAGAGTCTTATTTAAACTCGGAAGAATTTCTCTTCCAATTTCTCCCTCTAAAATTCGGTCAAATATAGAATAATGCCAGTAAACTTTGGCCATCATAGCTGACGAAACCTTCCCCATAAGTCCAATAATTATCTAATTATCTACTTAAAATACTTACAATTTAATATCTTAACACTTCCTATAAGGTTTCTAATTGATTATTTAATTCTAAAATATAATTTTAAATCCCGATTTAAATTAGTTTGCTAATTATCCACTAGCAGAGTAATTATCACAATTTAAGCTGATCAATTATTTTTCATAATTAATAATTATATTAATTCTTCCTGAATATATTGTAGAATGCACATATGGTTTTCGTGGGATTAACTCGGCGCTTGATCCCTCGTGACTGTTGGCTATGAGGCCAGTTGGGCTCAATAACTAAATTTGTGGATTATTTTACTACACCGATTATACATAAACAAACTCAACTTTTTTATTGAGAATTTGTGAGGTAAGGTAGGGACTCAATGTTTATTCATTTAATAATTGAACTCTTAATTATTAAAATTCAATTGTTGAACTCTTGATTATATACCATATTATAAATTTCTAAATAGTTTTTGTCTATGATATCTCATTAGAAGTAATATTCCTATAGTTTATTCATGAAATATTTTAAGACAAGTTCTATTTATGTTCTTGATTATTCTACCTCAAAGCTTTGTTATTCAATTAGTGGAAAAACTCTATTCATAATCCCTAGAAACCGACTATCATTATTACTTATACAACCAAATAATCAAGGTCTCTTATTCTCTTCCAAATCCACAAAAATGCTTTTATTAGGTTAAAATTAACTGTTTTTGAAAGAGTTGCGAATATCATATATATAAATCATGTTCTTATTGTTTATAAGCCAACTCTCCAACATACTAATATAAGAGACTTTGATTATTAAAATTAATTCTAACCTTGGTGTTCAAAAAACGCAAGTTATAAACACACAAATTATGAATCTACTTTAGGATTAAGATCATTACATAACTGATTATTAAAATGAATTGGTTTAGTTAAAAATTATCAAACAAATCAATTACACTTTATGTTCAATCCAATATATCCACTACTAGGAACATATTAATGCTTCTATCTTAAAGCCCATGCTCTAATGGCCAAGCTATCTCCTCAAATGGAAGTAGACAATCATTACTATCTTATCAAAAACAAAGTACTTATCTTTGTTCCACAGATTATGGGACTGCATATATAGACTATTACCTTGCAATATATATTTTCACATATAAACCCACATATACACGATTCAAGATTTAATAAAAGGTTATTTCATGTTTATTCAAATAGTATACCTTCGGTTTTTGGTCTAAATAAATGTATACCTTTATTTTAGATATAATACAAAAATATATACCTTTCTTGATCAATCTTCAATTTGACCTAAGAAATTGTTCAAAATACCTTAAAATCGAAAAGAAGAAAAGTTTAAGAACTCAATAAAACTTTGTATTAAGATTTTTGACTTCAAAAATTATAGAATACCCTCAAAAGTGGAAGCTTTGTGTATTTTATTTTCTTCTTATTTTTGAAAGTTCTAAGTTTTTTCTATCTTTTATTTGAAGATAGTCTGGCTATTTAAAGGTGATCTAAATAAACTATTGACATAGTTAAGGTATAGATTTGTTTATCAAATCTAATTTAAAGATATACATTTGATGAGATCAAAATTAGAAAGCATAGCTTTTAAATTAACCTAAAACATAATAAAAAGGTAAATATCCCTTTAGTAAATTAACAGTCTTGAAGCATTAGTTTACCTGCCATACGATTGACAATATGAAAATAGATAGGACACATTAATACATATTAAAGTAATAAATGAACTTTATTTATTTAAAATGCCATAAACTCGTCCAATATACATTATTTCTAGGGTACTGATCCTGCTAATGGAATTGTGGGGTGGGTGATCACCTGTAAATTGTGGTAGAGAGAGCTTAGGTTCGAGTCTTGAAGGCAGCGATAAATCCATAATTTTATTTCAGTGTGGACAGATATATAAGTTTCTAAAGTTAAAATATATATATATATATATATATATAAAGTTTTAACATTTCATAATAATAAATTTTTATCTAATATTGTCCAAAAAAATAATAATTTCCCTGCATTTGTTTTGTACTTGAAAGTATTTATGCAATAATTCTATTGTCAAAAATATAAAAATAAATCTTTGTTTATATATATGTAGGTAAATTGTCATTTATTCAGTAATTTATCATTCGATGGTGCAATATATTTTTCATAATATTTGTAACAAGTGCTCACAACAGTTACTTTATGATAATTATCGCTAGTGTCGTAACAAAGGTGTAAGATAATGGATGTTTTTTTTTCCCTCAACCACAATTAATTAGGAAAAGATAAACACACACATTCATATATATATTTAGTATTTATTCATTGGCTCCAGAAAGCCACGGCCGCGACGCCGTCTCTGATTATTGGACACGAATCTGTTATGTTTACTATTTCCATGTGAGATAATTAGTTTTTCATCATTCAAGAGATATATTACTAGCTTTTTAACAACATTACACATACACCGACAAAACCAAAAATTTTCGTCAAAGGGTTAAACATAACTATAAAAAAATTAATCATTATTAATTGTTAAAAACTGTAAATGGCCTTTGATGCCTATCCTGAAAAATATTGCACAATAACCTCATTATCAAGACTATTGAAGTATTTTTCAATATACGCAAATAAACTATCATTCATCAATTGACCTCAAATTTTATTACATTTTTAACTCTTCGTAATATATTTAAAAATGTACTTTTATTTACAATAGCGATAACAATGGGTAGAATTAATACTAATGTCACGGGTCACTAAAGTAAACTACCAGACGTACGTTTCTTTCTTTCTTTAATCTCGGCCTTTTTCTTTTTTTTTTTTTTTTTTTTTACAGGATCACCTATACCTTGAATCCCAAAAATTCCTGTTAAAATGATAATGTCAGTTTCAAGTTGATGTACTCATTTTGACACTACTCAATAAAGTGGATTAATTTTTTGTTGTTTTAAGCTGAGAATGAATTATTTGGACAAGCATAAACAAGTAAAATTCACATGAACCTTACTAAAAGAATTATTTAGAACTTATAGCTGATTTGGATAACAGCATAAAATCACTCAATAATAAAGAAGAATAAGTTAAATTAGATTATATATTCTTCTTTTTTTTTCTCTTTTTCTTTGTTATTAAGTTAAAAGACTTCAAGCGTACGGCCAATACATGTATTGGGAATTAAAACTTTATTTTGGTAACGCCCCTAAGCAGGGATTAGTAGTTCTTAATAAATTAAATGAAAAGATCAAAACATAAAATAAAATGTCTAAAACATAAAAAAAATTTGCCCGAGACAACAAAAATTTTCAAATTAAAGAAAACATAAAAAAAACAATAAAATCACAGTTTAATGTAGCTCTTTTAATTTAATAGTAAAAATATGTCATCATCATTATTCCAACCCTTAAGACAACTTAATCCAATCACAGATAGAAACATATAATGCTTATATCATAATGAGGAACATTCTTAACAAATAAAGCAGTTCCAACTAGATATAGCTACAAAATTTCCTTAACAATTTTTCTCGTTGCCATCTCATACTTGTAAATCTTAAAAAGAAGAAACTATAGGGGAATAAGTGACAATATACTCAGTAGAGAAACCATTACTCACCCTTTGGTTTTATTACTTGCCATATTGAACCTACATGGTTAGTTTAACAAGCCCATTATATCTATAACCAGTGGATGCTTAAAAATTGATGTGTTTATATATCTTTTATACATACATATATTATAACAAGAATATGCAGCATCCAAATATCCATTATCATTTATATATTATTTCAAATTCAATTTCCCCGTACGGTGTGCTAGATAATACATTACATCGATTATCAAGTATTCAAGTCAAAGGAGTCATTGTCTTGTGTCATTACCAAGTAATATTCCTGTATAGTGCACTTTGGAACTTTCGACCTAATGGAGCACAATCGTCTCCCCCTATTTTTTCTTTTAGTGTTTTGAACCTAAAGACGTAAGCATTATCCTGTTTACGTTACTCATTTTTATTTATTTTATATTGGGCTTATATATCTTAATCCATGTCTCTACATGTCATATTTTGTATATTTATTCCTTACTAGTACATAGAGTCCATTTAACCTAACCATGCTTCTTGTATCATGTTATGTTTCGAGTTATGTCGAAATCTATTCCGACCACGTTGTACATTATAGGATGGGTCCATATAATTATCTATATGATGTTTATATAATAATAATGATAATACTATTTAATGTATCTTAAGAAATTAAACCATCAATTTAATTAAATAAAACCTTACAAAAATTGAATAATAGAATCCTTATCTCGAAATGGGTCCCAAAGGAAATGTGAACGGTTAGGAATGACTCAGAAAGATTCCTAAAGCAATAGCTACTAGTTCCAATCTCCATGCCATAGATCTACTTTGCCTTATTTTGCATGCACTTGATATCGGATGATTTCAAATGAAATTGAATTAACCCAAAAGGAGGTCACAACTATGTCCAAAATATTGAAACAAGTCAAGAAGTGGTTTGGGATGTTCAATTGACCAATTTTGACTAGATTTGACTAGTTTGATTGGCATTGATTGTCTGATCAGCATTGACTGGACTTCGATGGTGGCTGGGCTTAGATCTACCCCTTTAAATCAACATTTTGAGTTCATTAGCGGTGTCAATTTTGAGAAATTTGACATAAAACCACCCAAGTTTGGCTTGTCTTTCTTGAAACTTCGATGACTAAATTTCTTACTTTTTGACTATAGATTTGTGAAATTCAAGTATGAAAAATACTATCTATCATCCTCTAAGTATAATGGAACCTTCAATTTGGTCTAGAGTGGCTGAATTTGATGGGATTAGAGTTTTGCTACAATAACTGACGTTGACGCCTTCAATTTCTGGCCAATGATGGTGGATTGCTAAAATCAACATGGGGTTTTCTTAGTGTCAAATTATCAGTCTAATGGTGCAAACGGCGTCAAAAAAAGACTTCCATTGCTCTATCATTAGAGCTTCACCAGTGATAGTATTGTTAGACATAGAGCCACAAGGATTAAATGATGTAATAAGTTTTTGAAGATATTTAAAGGAAGGGTTTATTTTTTATTCATATACCAAATTTTGTCCTCTTTATGTTCATTTTTATTGAATATATGATAAGTAAACAAATGTGTAAGACTACTAGTTTAAACCTCTAAGATTGTATATATGATAGATAGATTGTGTGGAAGACGTGGATCTTAAGGGTGATAGTCCAAATGATAAGATTCACAATCGAGGGAATAAAGTTGGGCACTTTATTCATATTAAGATTATTATGTAGTCTACATCCCTAAAGGGGGATGACTTGTCTTAGTCATCGGAGCAGAACTTTGTGTGTGAAAACATTGGTATATTGTCATAGGTGACGGTATATTGGGTATAGACAATAAGTTGAATTGATTTAATTAATAATTCTATCTATTTAAATCAATTAACTTTGGACAATCATATATGTTATGTCTTAATTTTGAAATGAATAATGGGCCCATATACTTAATTTATGTCTTTTGATGTACTAAAGGTTAACATTCTAATTTAATGATGGTATGCATATTGATACATTGGAAACATGACTCTTGATCAAAGTAGACCCGTTGTTCATAGATATAGAATCCATAGCTCTTTTGTAGAGTTAATGATATTCTCTTATAGATATTATCCTGTAATTGGAATACTCTAACGCTCAACCATTTGGATACATAGGTGTAATCGAATGGTATACTATTTATGGATAGTAAATATTCTATTGGTGAGATAATGGAATATAAGATAAAAATAATAAGGAAGATAAAACAAAATTTACCTTTAAGCCAATTATGAATATCCTATAAGGATATTACACGTTATGATTTGTCATGGACGGTTAGCTTATTGGAGCTTTGTAATTTTATATAGTTCAAGAGTGTAGCTCTAAGCTTTTAGTGAGCGTTAGAGTTGATAATTATAATTATATATATATATATATGTATGGGATATGTTATTTTATAATTATAAGAGCTCGATTTATATATGTCCATCGGTGATTTTTGCTAGCTCATAATAATTATGTAACATTACGGCTTATTTTTCCTCTATATTGGTGACTTTTGTTAATTATTAGATTGGTTAAGATTCGAGTTGGTTGGATTTAATGATTCATGATTAGTTTATTGATTGAATTAATTTTATGAATTAATTCAACATAAATATGTTGAATTATTTGGACAATATTTTTATATGGGTTTATCTGTATATGACTATTTTAATTATATAACTTTTCTGTTAGATTATTTGAATTGAAATTGACACTCTATAAGAGATACTTGGGTCAAATAAGATAAGATTTATCTAATTAGTTGAGATTGGATCAATCAGATAAGCTTGTGAGGTTGGACTTTGAATTAGAATCAAGATCTACGACCACGATACATAAGGTGCAGTCGATCGCAGCAGGTACAATTTGAAAAACATGTTTACACATTTTTGGATTAGAAGTTAATCCAAACTCAATTTTTCAATTTGAAGCTGATAAGGTTTAACGCCAGATTCAACCACTATAAAAGAGGAGCTATTTTTCATTGTTATTTAGATCATTTGAGATGTATAGAGTGAGTACTCTAGTGAGAAAAACTCTGAAACTCCCAAGGGCAATTGTTCAATATCTGGAATCTTAGCTTTTGGTTTTCTTAAGTGGTTAGAACAAGAGTCACTGATGGAAGACCATATGATGTGCTACCACCCACACTTTGATCGTGGATAGAGAATAGCAAACAAGACCAGTTAGTTAAGGCTCTTTTCAAACTTTCTTCTCTTCTCAATTTTTTGTATACTTCAGTATACAAAAGAGACATGTAAGATCTATTATTAATTTATGTTCTTGGCATATCAAACTTGTTATTTAGAAATGACTTTGATTCAAAAATTTTTAAAATTCTGTTGCATATCATTTTCCAACAATTGGCATTAAAGCTAGGGTTTTACGTTGATTTTATGGGTTTATGATAATGCTATGTACATAAATTATGAGATCTTAATCTCTCCTATACTTAAATTTAATTTTCTAGAGAGATGGCACTCAAAATTTTTATATAATTAAATGTTGTCATGAGATTATATGGTGAATGTTTATTAATTAATTATAGTTAATTAAATTTTTATTTTTATTTTAATTAATTTTGTCGGTTATGGTTCCTTAGAAGTTAGAATGTATATTTAGGTATTTCATGTAATTAGATGGCAGTCTATCATTATCGTCTAGGATTTATCATGTTAATTTTGATTTGTAAAATTTATATTAAAGTAATTATTCAAGAGAAGACAGATTTAGAAGATGGATTTGATTAGAGTTCTATATATATATATATATATATATATATATATATATTTCTACATTTGTAAATTTGTTTTTATATTTTTAAATTGTTGAAAAATAAAATTAAAAAGTGCTTAAACTAATTTTTATAAAAGTTTGAAAAACACTGGTTCAGTGTCGATCTGTAGGTTGGTTATTCAGTGCCAGCAGGCTGATCTCCTAGATCGGCAGGCCGACAGCGGACAACATCATTTTTTAAAAGGTGTGTTTTTGGGTGTAAATATTATTTTTTGAGATAATTCTAAGAAACATGAAATTTTATGATAACCAGAAAAATAAATTTTGATCTATATGAGATTAAACAATTGACAATGGATACCACATGAAGAAAGATACAATGAGAAGATGTAAGATGAAGAATCGATAAAATGTTTTGATTGATCTTTTCTAATCTTTATTTTGTCTTTTGCTAGGATGGAACCATGATATTACGATTATTTATTATATTGCTTGTAGCTTTGCATATTGCTTTACTTGTCTGCATTATAATATGTTTTACCATATATGTTTATAACATGCCATGTAAAATAGGGAGTGCCGCTCATTAAAAATTGTTCATGCATATTAACATAAAACCTTAACTTTCAAAATATTGAGTAGAGAAGGTTTTCGAAGAGAGGACCTAAGGCTTTTATCGTTGGTCTATAGGTAGAATTGTTAGACATAGTGCCCTAAAGCATAAAATGTTATAATATGTTATTGGAGATGTTTTATTAACAGAGAGTTTATTTATTATTCACATACCAAATTTTGTCCTCTTTATGTTTATTTTTGTTGAATGAATAAAAAGCAAACAAAAGTCTAAGATTATCGGCGTAAAGCGTTAAGAATCATGCATATGATGGATCGATTATGCAGAAGACATGAATCTCAAAGGTGATGGTCTATATCATAAGATCTATAACCAAGGGGATAAAGTTTGGTGCTTTATTCATGTTAAGATTGTTATATTGCCTACATCATTGAGAGATGGCTAATCTTGGTCATTGGAGTGGGACTCCACGAGTAGAAGCGTTGGTGCATTGTCACAAGTAACGATGTATTGAATCGGGACAAAAAGTTGAATTGATTTGGTTAATAATTCCATTTGCTTAAATCAATTCACTTTAGATAATCATATGGGCCTGTGTTGTATCTTAATCTTGAGAAGACTAATGGTGATACAAACCCTGCCAAGAACTGACGCGACCCTAACCAAAATTGGTCTCCAAGATCGAAATTTCAGATAGGTTTTGTAGGAAACCGCGACTCGATGCCCAACAAGAAGCACAAGCCTTGGTATGTGAGGACGCCACAATCAACTATGGACGGACTGATTAATAAGTCTATGAACGCCATGAAATTTCTCGATAAGTTCGAATAGTTCTTTTAGGAACTGAAGAGAATTAAACCTTAAATTGTATGTAAAAACTGATTACCATTGAATGAAATTTGTTACAATATATAGTAGTTTCTCCTTTGCGAATTTTTAGCTCCTAATTGCCCATGGAATTTTGGGGAAATCAATTACCAGCCAAAAACACGCCCAATTTAAAGCAAATAAGGTAAGTTCCCTAAATGGTTTAAAAGCCTTACAATAATATGGAATAAAAAACGCATGCTTCTAAAAAAAAAAAGGAAACTAGACAATAAATAGATAAATAGCTGACTCTTCTTGCCACTTGTTGCCTCAAATTGGGAAAGTAACTGAAATGGAAAGTAGCTTGATTTATTTGCAGCCATATGATTACTCGGTCCCTTCTAGAACTTGAATCACATATTTGTTGGTCTGGATGTCACATGCAATTCCCTCAATGGGCCTCCATGCGATAGCTTGAGCCCAAGATGCTTGAATCAGCCCAATAAGCATTTCTTTGAACTTCTTCGCACGAGCTCTTGTAACTGGACCAATGAGAAATTGAATTGGATCTAAATATGTCTCATCCCACGTGCTGTTGCTTGTGCTACCGATGTCCTCATCATTCCCCTCCTCTTGAGAGGGATTTGTCCTCAAATCATCGCCTTCATCAAAAGGACTTAGATCAGAAACATTAAAGGTGGCGCTTACACCATACTCACCTGGTAAGTCTAGCTTGTATGCATTATCATTGATCCTTTCAAGTATTTGAAAAGGACCGTCCCCTCTAGGCAACAGCTTGGACTTTCTTTGTTCTGGAAACCGTTCCTTGCATAAGTGCAACCATACCCAATCGTCGGGCTCGAAGACGAGCTTGTGACGCCCTTTGTTGGCTTGTTTAGCATATTGCTTAGTCCTTCGCTTGATGTTGAGTCTTGCCTTCTCGTGTATCTGCTTAACAAGGTCAGCTTTTCTTTTTCCATCTAAATTCACACGCTCAGACAAAGGTAATGGCATTAAATCCAAAGGAGTTAAAGGATTAAAACCATAAACAATTTCAAACGGTGAAAATTGAGTAGCAGAATGAACAGATCGATTATAAGCAAACTCAACATGTGGTAAACACTCCTCCCAAGTTTTGTTGTTCTTTTTAATGACAGCCCGTAACAAAGTTGACAAGGTTCTATTCACAACTTCTGTTTGACCATCGGTTTGAGGATGACAAGTAGTCGAAAACAATAGCTTAGTCCCTAACTTAGCCCACAAAGTCTTCCAAAAGTAGCTTAAGAACTTTGCATCCCTATCAGAAACAATTGTCCTAGGCATACCATGAAGTCTCACAATTTCCCTAAAGAACAAATCAGCAACATTGGAAGCATCATCTGTCTTGTGGCATGGAATAAAATGTGTCATCTTGGAAAACCTATCCACAACCACAAATATCGAGTCTTTTCCCATTTAGACCTAGGCAATCCTAACAGAAAATCCATCAAAATATCAGTCCAGGGTTCACTAGGTATTGGTAAAGGGGTGTACAAACCGTGGGGCTGCACTCTTGATTTAGCCTGCCTACAAGTTACACATCTACCACAAAGCCTCTCAACATCTCGTTTCATATGTGGCCAATAGAAGTGTTCTTGCAACATTGCTAAAGTTTTCATCACTCCAAAATGTCCCATCAATCCTCCCCCATGGGACTCTCTCACTAGCAAATCTCTTAATGAACAATTAGGCACACACAATTTATTCTCCCAAAACAAGTATCCCTCATGCCTAAAGTACTTACCACTAGCAAATCTCTCACAAGCTTGATATTCAGTGCTAAAGTCTCGGTCATCGACATATAACTCTTTAATATGTTCAAAACCCAGTAGTTTAGCATTAAGAGTTCAGATTAAGACATACCTGCGAGAAAGAGCATCGGCAATGACGTTTTCTTTACCTTGCTTGTAGCAAATGGCATACGAAAATGTCTCTATAAACTTTACCCAACGAGCATGCCTCTTATTCAGCTTGTGTTGGCCCTTCAAGTGTTTTAGGGACTCATGATCGGTGTGAATCATAAACTCCTTAGGCCATAGGTAGTGCTGCCATGTCTCTAGTGCTCGTACCAATGCATACAACTCCTTATCATAAGTTGGGTAATTAAGAGTTGCCCCATTCAGTTTCTCACTAAAATATACAATTGGTCTCCCTTCCTGCATTAAAGTAGCGTCAATTCCAACACCTGAAGCATCACATTCAATCTCAAAAGTTTTGGAAAAATTAGGTAAAGATAACAATGGAGCATTAGTCAACTTCTCCTTGATTAACTGAAATGCCCTTTCTTGCTCTTCTCCCCATCTAAACCCAACGTTCTTCTTGATCACTTCAGTCAGTGGTGCAGCTATTGTATTGAAATCTTTCATAAACTGCCGGTAGAAACTAGCAAGTCCATGAAAACTTTTTACGTTTCCCACACTTGTTGGACTTGGCCACTCCTGGATGTCTCGTACCATTTCTTCATCAACCTGTATACCTTGAGTACTAACAACAAAACCAAGAAACACAAGCTTATCTATGCAAAAGGTACACTTCTTGAGGTTAGCATACAATTTCTCCTTTCTAAGCACATCCAAAACAAATTTTAAATGTGCTACATGTTGGTCCACATCTTTACTATAAATGAGTATATCATCAAAATACACAACAACAAACTTGCCAATAAATGCACGTAATACATGATTCATTAAACGCATAAATGTACTTGGAGCATTAGTTAAACCAAATGGCATTACTAACCACTCATACAGACCATATTTTGTCTTAAAGGCAGTTTTCCATTCATCACCCTCTTTCATGCGTATTTGATGGTATCCACTTTTCCAATCAATTTTTGAGAACACAAAAGCACCATGCAATTCATCCAACATATCATCTAAACAAGGAATAGGATGGCGATGCTTTACCGTGATATTGTTAATGGCTCTGCAATCTACGCACATCCTCCATGTCCCATCCTTCTTAGGCATAAGTAAGACTGGAATGACGCATGGGCTCATACTTTCTCTCACGTACCCCTTTGTCATCAACTCACTGACTTGCCTTTGAAGCTCCTTTGTCTCCTTGGGGTTGCTTCTATAAGCCTGTTGGTTTGGAATGGAAGCGCCAAGTACAAAATCAATCTGATGTTCTATTCCTCGAATTGGTGGCAAACCAGCAGGCACCTCATTCAGAAATACATCATCAAATTCCTGCAATAGAGAAACAATAAAACTAGGCAATGCAGGGTCAATTTCGTTAGTGTTTAAAAATGCCTCTTTGTACAAGAGTACAATCATTGGTTGATTTGAAAACAAAGCCCTTTTAATCTCATCGCCTCTTGCATAGAAGTTTGTTTTTCTCTCTGCTTTTCTCTCATTGGCTAATTGTGAATTTTTTTTAGCCCTATCAATGTCCTCTCCTTTGCTCTCCTTTTTCTCAGCCATCTCTTCTTTTTTTTCTTCACTGGCCGAACTCTCTCTCTGCACTCCCACTTTTGATTTTTCTCCACTCATCATTTTTCTTTTATCATTTTCTCTCTGTAAGCTAACTTGGTCTTCATGGACCTGTTTTGGTGTTAACGGAACAAGAGTGATCGTTTTTTTATGGTGAACAAATGAGTACTTGTTGGTGAAGCTATCATGCTTAACTCGCCGATCAAATTGCCATGATCTGCCTAATAATAAGTGCCCAGCTTGCATCGGAACCACATCACACAAAACTTCATCTTTATATCTTTCAATACCAAAAGAAACTAACACTTGCTTGTGCACCTTTACCTCACCACTATCATTTAACCATTGAAATTTATAAGGTCGAGGATGCTTACTTGTTGGCAGCCCTAACTTCTCTACCATGGTTGTGCTAGCAACGTTAGTACAACTCCCACCATCAATAATCACACTACATACCTTGTTTTGGACATGGCACCTAGTATGGAAGATGTTTTCCCGTTGCACCTCTTCTTCTTCTTCTTTGGCCTGCACACTTAGAGCTCTCCTTGTAACCAACAATTCTCTTGGGACAGCATACTCCTCATCGTCGGCATCCTCTAATGAAGGCATAGAATCGTTGTCCGAATCCTTATCAGTTTCAACGTCTCCATTGTCCCGTATCACCATAGCTCGTTTGTTCGGACATTGGCTTGCTATGTGACCCCTGCCTTGACATTTAAAACATTTAATATCACGATTCTGAGTAGTAGAAGAATCGAATTTACCTTGATTTCCATGGCTGGCCACCTCTTGTTTTTGATCAGTCTTTGGCTTGGTGTTGGGTTGCTTTTCATCCTTCCTTCATTGGTTCACTTTCCAAGCAAACGTACTTGAGTTTTGGCTTGGGCGTGTATTACTACCCCTCCTCTTAAGTTGATTCTCAATTTTGACAGCCATGTGCACCATGTCCTCCAACTCCACATAATGTTTTAACTCAACGGCATTGTGAATTTCTCAATCAAGCCCGCCAAAAACCTTGCCATTGTAGCCTCCTGATCCTCCTCTATATTTGCTCGAATCATCATAACGTCCATCTCCTTATAGTACTCCTCCACACTCCGGTTGCCCTGCTTAAGATTTTGTAGTTTATTGTACAATTCCTAGTAGTAGTAAGCTGGTACAAATCGCTTCCTCATCACGATCTTCATCTCTTCCCATGACTCAATAGGTCGCTCTCTATTTCGTCTCCTATTTATGACAATTTGATCCCACCAGGTAATAGCATAATCAGAAAATTCAATTACAGCCAGTTTTACCTTCTTCGCCTCAGAATAGTTGTGGCAGTCGAAGACGAACTCCATTTTCTTCTCCCATTCTAGGTACGCTTTAGGATCTGATTTGCCTTGAAATGATGGTATCTTTAATATTATGCCTCTCAAACTATCATTTTCCTAGTTCCTAACTCCTCTATCCCGTCCAAATCTCCGGTGACTACCCGCTGAATCTTCTCCTTCATCAAACTCTTCCCCATAGTAGTCATTAACCTCTCCTCTAACCGAAACTATTTCCCGCCTACGTGCATGAGGAACATGTTGCTGCTGTTCCACACGTGCATTTTCTATCCTGTCTATCCTCTCATGAAGCTGTTCTAACCTCCTCTTAACAATTGCCTCATCTCCCCTATCATCGCTTCCATGAGGATTTTTGGATCTGTTGCACCAGAGGTACCCTCAATAGTGTTCTTGCTGTTGTTTGACTTTTTTTTTTCTGCAAAACAAAGTAAGAAACAATGCAAAGGACCTTACCACACTCCCTTACGTGTTTCACTCATGAAATGGTTCACTCAATTTCACTTGTGTTTGCGTTCAATACTTTTCAGCTTTTATCGACTCTAATACTCTCGCCTTGCGTGCCTTTTTCCACTCGTAAATTCTCACTCAGTTCCTATAGAACTAGTCAAATCAATATCAAAAGTTCCTTGACAATTCACAAACAGATTACCAAGGAAGCTAAGAGTATAACAAGCAATGATAATTTGGGCTTTCAGAAATTTGAGCAGAAAAGGAACAAAATTTTGAGCAAACCTGATTAGAACCCCCACTCTGGTACCAAATGATACCAACCACGCCAAGAACTGATACGACCCTAACCAAAATTGGCCTCCAAGATCGAAATGCCTAATCGGATTTGAAATGGAACCGTGACCCGATGCCTAACAAGAAGCACGAACCTTGGTATGTGAGGATGCCACAATCAGTTATGGACGGACTGATTGATAAGTCTTTGAACGCCATGGAATCTTTTGATAAGTTCGAATAGTTTGTTTAGGAACCAAAGAGAATTAAACCTCAAATTGTGTGTAAAAACTTATTACCATTGAATGAAATTCGTTACAATATGTAGTGGTTCCCCTTTGCGAATTTTGAGCTCCTAATTGCCCATGGAATTTCGAGCAAATCAATTACTAGCCAAAAAAAATGCCCAATCTAAAGCAAATAAGGTAAGTTTCCTAAATGGCTAAAAAGCCTTACAATAATATAAAAGTAAAAGCATGTTTTGTAAGAGAAAAGGAAACTAGACAATAATTAGGGCTGATTCTTCTCGCCGCTTGTCACCTCAAATTAGGAAAGTAACTTAAATAGAAAGTAGCGTGATTATTTGTAGCCATAGGATTACTCGGTCCCTTCTAGAACTTGAATCACGCATTTGTTGGTCTGGTTGTCACATGCAATTCCCTCAATAGGCCTCCATGTGATAGCTTGAGCCTAAGATGCTTGAATCAGCCCAATAAGCATTTCTTTGAACTTCTTCGCACGAGCTCTCGTAACTAGACCAATGGAAACTTTAATTGGATCTAAATATGTCTCATCCCTTGTGCTCTTGCTTGTGCTACAGATGCCCTCATCATGCTTGGTTGAAAAGGTTCATTGTTAAGCTTGGCATTGTCACACATGCTATAGAGTTCATCACCTTATAATGCAATAACATGGCTGACCTTGCTTATGTAAAAGACCTTAAGTATCGTGGAAAAGCCAAACACATCGACAATCAATACCATTGTATTTGTAACATAGTTACACAAAAGGAAGTGGTCCTTAAGTATATTTCTATGAGTCGCATGATTGCAGATCCTTGTCTAAGCCCATTACTCAAAAGGCTTATGTGTCAATTGTTAAGAGTCTAAGACTACATAGAATGTAGTTATCTTTTTTATATGTTCCAAATGGCCGACTTTTATTAGATATTTGTTATTTGAGATATTATTAATGAAATTCTGGTTTCTTTGTCCATACTTCTATTGTTGTATAATGTCTTTTCACACATAAATATGATAAGTTTAATAATAGTTAGAAAGTATGTCAACAAATAATGATCGGCTTACTCATATGAGCAATTGCCTTTGGCGCTTCGAAAGTAAGCAAAGATGAGACACACATGCTTGTAACGATAAGAAAGTGTGATGAGCGAAATTTGTTTAAGTATCATCTTGAAATAAGCCGAGATGAGATCTTTAACGATTGACTATGTATTCGACTAGATCCCACTAATCTATTAGAAAAATAGCACGCAGCGAAATTTTAAAATTTTTTATATCAGTGTATTTTTCAAAACACAAGTTTGACATACTATATGCATAAATTAACCAGATCTTACAAACCTCGTATATGTCAAAAAGCTACTGCAATCAAGGAAGAAAAATAACATTACAACAGGACCTCAACTAACTGGCCTTCTTTGCTATTCTCTATCCACGATTGGAGTGAGTGTAGGCTCATGTCGTTCAGCTTTTCCCTAAGTGAATCTCCTTCCAACCAATTGAGAAATATCCAAAGCTATAATTTGTGATTTGTGAATAATAGCTCTTCAGGGAGTTTTAGAGTCTCACTAATAGAGTCTCACTCTAGATTTCTCAACTGATATAAATAATAATGAGACTCACTCCCCTTTATAGAGGTTAGGCCTAGGAGTCAGTCCTTATTAGATAAGACCTCAAAAATTCCAAAATGAATTAAATCAGAATCAATATCTGATAAAATCTGCATGAAAATACATGATCCTTTTATCGTCCGGTCAGCAGGATGAACTAGCAGATCGGCCTACCAAACCTCCTCAATCGGCAGGCCGAACTTAAAGATCAGCTTGCTAAACTTGAGATAAAAAGTTCCCTATGAATCTTTATTTTCCACCCGAGATTCTAGTGATAGAGCCTCAGTTTTAATTCAAATAACCTAATAGAGAAGTTATTTGATAACAGTCATATTTAGATAATCTATAAGAAAATAAATATTCCTGATAATTCAACAAGTTTATCGTGAATTTATTTATTCAAAATTAAATTCAACTGATAAGCAAACATGAATTATCTGATCAGGATAATTCAACAAGTTTATCTTGAATTAATTTTATCATAAAATTAATTTAATCGATAAACAAACATGAATTATTTAATTTTATCAAATTTTAGCCAATCTGATAAATCTAACATAAGTCTCCAATTATTGGCAAAGCACGCAATATCGTTACAGGATTTTTTATGAGCTAGCAAAGAGGACCAAATGGACCTACATAGTTCAAGCTCTCGATAATTGTGAAACCTAATATCTCAGATATACATTTCATAATTATCAACTCTAACGCTATTCCACTAAAAGCTTAGAGCTGCACTTCGAACTATATAGAATTATGAAGCCTATATAACTAAGTCTCCATGACATATCAAAATGTATCGTATCCCCATAGTACTATCTATAATCGGCTTAAGGACAAGTTCTGTCTTACCTTCCTGATTATTTTTTTCTTTCATTCTATTATTTCACTTTCAAAAAACTTACCATCCAAAGATAGTATACCATTCGGTTACACCTATGTATCTAAATGGTTGAGCACCGCACCCTAGGTTTTTAATTACAGGATAACGCATATAAAAGAATATCAACTACTCCTAAAGAAGAGCTATGGATTCTATATCGATGAATAATAGGTTAACGCTATCAAGAGTCATGCCTCTAACGTACCAGCATGCATACCACTATAAAATGTGGATGTCACCCTTTGGTACATCAAAAGACATAAGTCAAGACAACAGGCCCACTATTCATCTCAAGATTAAGATACAACACAAATGATTGTTTAAAGTGAATCGATTTGCTGAGATAAAATTATTAATCCAAATCAATTCACTTTATACCCCGATCTAACACATCATCACCAACGACAATGTGCCAATGCTTCTATTTGTTGAGTCCACCTCCGATGGTCAAAACAAACTATCTCCCAATAGGGATATAGACAACATAACAGTCTTTACATAAATAAAGTGCCCAACTTTATTCCCTCGATTGTGGATCTCATAATTTAGATCGTCACCTTAAGAATCGTGTCTTCTACATAATCTGTCCATCATATGCCCAATTCTTAAAGGTTTAGAATGACAATCTCAGCTAAATTGTCCTCTGATGTGATTTTGCACACCGTGACATGCCTGCCCTCAATGAAGTCCATTATCACATGATACTTCTGATCAATATGCTTACTCTTCTTGTAAAATCTTGGTTCCTTAGCATTAACTACTGCCGTATTGTTATCACAGTACAGTGATACCGCCTTATCCATGCTAGAAACAACCTCAAGACCCCAAAGGAACTTATGGAGCCACACTACCTCTTTGGAAGCATCACTAGCTGCCATATACTCGTCCTCCATAGTTGAATCTGAAGTGTAATCTTGTTTCACACTTCTCCAACTGATGGCATCGCCACCCAAAGTAAACACAAGACCCGAAGTTGATCTCCTAAAATCCAGACAGGATTGGAAATCTGAGTTAGTATATCCTAGAGGAGCTAAGTCCATTATCACATTATCACCGTGACATGCCCGCCCTCAATGAAGTCCATTATCACATGATACTTCTGATCAATATGCTTACTCTTCTTGTAAAATCTTGGTTCCTTAGCATTAACTACTGCCGTATTGTTATCACAGTACAATGATACCGCCTTATCCATGCTAGAAACAACCTCAAGACCCCCAAGGAACTTATGGAGCCACACTGCCTCTTTGGAAGCATCACTAGCTACCATATACTCGTCCTCCATAGTTGAATCTGAAGTATAATCTTGCTTCACACTTCTCCAACTGATGGCATCGCCACCCAGAGTAAACACAAGACTCGAAGTTGATCTCCTAAAATCCAGACAGGATTGGAAATCTGAGTTAGTATATCCTTGAGGAGCTAAGTCCTCACCCGAATACACAAGCATATACCCTTGAGTCATTCTTAGGTGCTTGAAAATATGCTTTACCGCAACCCAGTGGTTTGGTCCCGGATCCGCCTTAAATCGACTCACAATTTCGAACGCATAACAAATATCTGGTCATGTGCAAAGCATGGCATACATGAGACTACCTACTGTCGAAGCATAAGACACCTTCTTCATGTATTCTCTTTCTTCCTCAGACTTTGGAGAGTCTTTCTTAGAAAAAGTAATTCCAGACCTAGATGGTTGCCTACCTTTATTGGAATCCTACATTGCAAACCTCATGAGAATCTTATCTATGTAACCGACCTGGGACAAAGCTATCATTTTGTTCTTCCTATCCCAAAAAATTTGGATACCAAGAACAAAATTAGCCTCACCCAAGACCTTCATGTCAAACTACTTTGATGCAAGCAATGGAGCTGCACAAGTTAGAAGCCATGTTCGTGATCCCTTAAGCCGTGCAAGTGGCCCAATCATGAGATCTAAGGCCAAGCGATTCAAGGAGGCATTGAACGAGCTCATTCAACAAGTTTGCAATGTGCCACAAAAATGGAGCCCCGGCATAGGCCCAAATCAATCTCAAGAGAGCCTAGTCACTATGATTAAGGTTCTAGAAGATTCACATTGATGATGGTACATGATTCAAGTAAATTGTGGGCCAGATTTGTAATTTCAGGAAACCTTCCTATTTTGAATCGACACGTAGGCACCACGTCATCAAGTTCGAGCCTCGTCACCAATTTATTTTCTTGATGTAATTTTCATATTTTCCTAGTTGTCAAAATTTGGTTTTGTTAGGCATAAAAATGAACCTAGACATTTTCCTTTTTTCTAGATTAGGTTAGGTGCATTTTAAGGGATAAAATTAGCTACTTTCCTTTTGTGTTATTTTTGTTGGATTACAGCCAGCAAAGTCAGATTTTAGGGCTTAATTTCACATGAGAAAGTGCCAATTAAGGGATTTTCCAAGTCAGCATTTGCTTAGGGATTCTTTTGGGCTAAAAATTGTTTCTATATAATTATAAACACTTTGTTATTTTAAACTAATCATTCAGATCATCATTCACGAATTTGGTGAGACTTTTCTTGCGTTCTTCTTATTTTCTTGAGAAGACCCTTGAGCTTATCAAGATTAAACTTGTGGCATTCAACAAACTGACTTATCATCTAGAATTTTAAGTGTTCTTGTAATTCTAGGTGTGACGTCTTCCTATCCGTGGTTCTTGGTTTGTGTTTTTATTAGATTATGGGTCAAGGCTCAACAAACGTGTGTCTTAAGGGATTAGGGGTTCGATTCCAAATTTGGTGTTGGGTCTTGTCGCGTTCATATCAGTTGGCATTAGAGCTTAGGTTCCAAGGCAACTTTGACTATCCTTTATCTTATGTTTTTGTTCTTGTTTAGTCAAATTTAGAGTCCTAGAAAAAAAATTTTGTTTAAGGTCTGAATTTCTTAGCCGAATTCTTTCTTCCTTTTCTTGTTTGAATTTTGCCAATTCCATTTTGCTTTGAATACTTGTCAGTTAGTTTCCATTTGATTTGAATTTGATTGTTCCTGTTTGTTTCCCATTTATTTGTGCACACTTGCTCATTTATGTGTTGATTCTAGTTTTACAAAAAAAAAAAAAAAAAGATCCAAAAAGAAAAGAATGAAAAAGAAAAGAAAACAAGGGAAAGAAGAAACCAAGAGGATCCCGAAAAAAAAAAAAAAAAAGTCTAGAGACCCATCTTAAATTTTTTGTTTGTTTTCATCTCTATAGGGTTCCATAAGCCCATAACACACTTTACGCCATAGCCAAAAAAAAATCAAAAGTTTAGCTATTCATTTTACACGTTCTTGTGATTTAGCATCCTTGTTAGTGAGTCTTCATTTGCCATCTATGTATTGCATGTCAAATCTTGTGGATTGTTTGGGTAGAGTCTGGTTTGTTTGAATTGCTACTTGAATCTTGTGTGTTTGTTGAGTATGATTAAGAATTTGAGAAGACACAATGAGTGGAAAAAGGCAAGAGTGGTGAGAACTTTTAAGTTAAGAGCCAATTTGAGTGAAACACGAGTGTGAGCGAATCATTCTTGAGTGAAACACATGAAGGTGTGCTTGTGAGGTTCCTAACCTTTTATTGTAGACTTTAAACATGTCTCACAATCCAGAAGATAATTCAACTAAAGAAGTCCAACAACGAACCATTCCGAACCTATAGTTACAAGCTTTGATGGGGGAACTAAGACGGATGATGAGAGCTGAATTGGAACCTTTACATGAGAGAATGGATAGGATGGAAGAGGGGACACCTAGGGGGCAGCACCAAAATAACCCCATTAGGCAACCTAGACGTGTACACCATGGTGAACAATGGGGAGATATAGAGGATGATGGTGACTGGGAGGAGTTTGATGATCCACCTAATAACTAGGGCAGGTTTGGGTGTGCTTTAGGGAATAAAGAAGATAGGCTAGGTAGGCAAAGGCGGGATGATAACTTAGGAAGTATCAAGGTGAAGATTCTGTTCTTTTAAGGGAAAAATGATCCTAAGGTGTATCTAGAGTGGGAGAAGAGGATGGAGATGGTCTCCAATTGCCACAACTACTCCGAGTTAAAAAAGGTAAAACTCACTGCAATTGAATTCATTGACTATGCTATTGTTTGGTGGGATCAATTGTTGAAGGATAGAAGGAGAAACAGAGAGCGATCTGTTGAGACGTGGGAGGAAATGAATGCAATCATGCGTAAACGATTCATCCCGAGTTACTACCATAGGGAGTTGTACAATAAGCTTTAATGCCTCACACACTATAATAGGAGTGTTGATGAATATCATAAAGAGATGGAGGTCGCCATAATCTGCGCAAATGTAGTGGAAAACCAGGAGGCCATTATGGCTAGGTTCTTGCGTGGTTTAAACCGTGAGATTGTAGATGTGGTATAAATGCAACATTATGTGGAGCTGACAGATATAGTGCACCAAGCCATCAAAGTGGAGCAACAGTTGAAGCGAAGAAATATGGCCAGGAGGGAATCTAGCATGACCACCTCAAACACATGAAGACCAACCCCTAAACGGGAAGAATTTCCAACAAACAAGCCAAAGACCAAGCCCTCTAAGGATGCCAAACAAGTTGCTGCACCTAAACAAGGTAACACTAAATTTTCTACCTCAAAAGGTCGTGACATTAAGTGCTTTAAATGTCAAGGCAGAGGTCACATTTCTCACGAATGTCCGAACAAGAGAGTAATGGTGATTACAGCTCAAGAAGAGATTGTTTCAAAGGATGAAGAAGAAGAAGAAGTAGATGACATGCCACCTCTCGAAGATGCCTATGATGGGGAGTGTGCTATAGTTAGAGAGTCATTAGTAGCAAGATGAGCTCTCAATGCACAGGCTAAAGAAGAAGAGAATAATCAGCAAAAGAATTTGTTTCACACACGGTGTTTTGTGAATAACAAGGTTTGTAGTCTGACAATAGATGGAGGAAGTTGCACAAATGTGGCGAGCACCGAGTTAGTGGAGAAATTGGCGTTACCTACCTTGAAGCATCTAAGGCCGTACCGACTTCAATGGCTAAATGATTGTTTGGCATTTTCTATTGGAAGGTATGAGGACAAAGGGCTTTGTGATGTTGTTCCCATGCATGCATGTCACCTCTTGTTGGGAAGACCATGACAGTTTGATCGACGAGCCACACATGACGGTTTAACCAATAGGCACTCTTTTACCATGAATAAACAGCCAATGTCACTTGTACCATTGACTCCAAAACAAGTTCTTGAAGATCAATTAAAAATGCAGAGAGCGAGTCAAAAAAGAAAAGAGAAAGAGAGGGAGGCTGAACATAAGAGAAAAGAAAAAGAGAGGAGAGAAAAAGAGAGTGTGAAAAATAAGAGAGAAAAAGAGAAAGGAGAGAGTTCGACCTTAATGTATACGAGAGAGGAAAAATACAATTTCATTGCAAAGAAAAGCGAGATCAAGGGAGCTTTAATTTCTCATCAGCCCCTTATAGTACTAATGTATAAGTAGGCCCTTTTAAACACTAATGATCTTGCCTGTTCTTTGTCGAGCAATGTTGTTTCCCTTTTGTAGGAGTTCGAGGATGTATTTCCTGAAGAGTTGCCTCCTAGCTTACCTCCAATTTGGGGAATTGAGTATCAAATTGACTTCATTTCTGGTGCTTCAATTCCAAATCGGCCTGCCTACAGGAGTAATGCTGAGGAGACAAGGGAACTTCAAAGGCAAGTAGGTGAGTTATTAGAGAAGGGATATGTGCATGAAAGCATGAGTCCTTGTGCGATTCTGGTGTTGCTAATGCCTAAGAAGGATGGGACATGGAGAATGTGTGTAGATTGTCGAGTCATCAACAACATTACGGTAAAGTATTGTCATCCCATTCCTAGACTAGATGATATGCTAGATGAATTGCATGATTCTTGTGTTTTTACCAAGATTGATCTTAAGAGTGGATATGACCAAATTAGGATGAAGGAAGGTGATGAGTGGAAAACTGCATTTAAAACAAAATATGGTTTGTATGAATGGTAAGTTATGCCTTTCGGATTAACTAATACGCCTAGCACTTTCATGAGACTTATGAACCATGTTTTGCATGCTTACATTGGTCAATTTGTAGTTGTCTACTTTGATGATATCCTAATTTATAGCAAAAACTTGGATGACCATATTGATCATTTAAAACTTGTTTTAGATGTTTTAAGGAAAGAAAAGTTGTTTAATAACTTCAAGAAATGTACCTTTTGCACAGATTAGCTTGTATTTCTTGGTTTTGTTGTGAGTGCGTAAGGTATACAGGTTGATGAGGAAAAGGTAAAGGCAATCCAAGATTGGCCAACTCCTACAACCATAGGGCAGGTGAGAAGTTTTCATGGCTTTGGTAGTTTCTACTAACATTTTGTTTGGGACTTTAGTAGCCTTGCCGCACCTTTGACTAAAGTTATCAAAAAGAATGTTCCATTTAAGTAGGGAGAAGAACAAGAAAAGGCATTCAGACTAACCAAGGAGAAGTTAACAAATGCACATTTACTTGTTTTACCTAACTTCACTAAAACATTTGAAATTGAGTGTGATGCTTTAGGTACAGGTATTGGAGGCGTTTTGATGCAAAAAGGAAGACCGGTTGCATGCCTTTATGAAAAGTTGAGTGGGGCCGCTCTAAATTATCCCACTTATGATAAGGGGATGTATGCATTGGAGACTTGGCAACACTATCTTTGGTCGAAGGAGTTTGTGATTCACACCGATCATGAATCCTTGAAGCATTTGAAGGGGCAGCACAAACTGAATAAACGCCATGCCAAGTGGGTAGAATTCATTGAGACATTCCCATATGTGATCAAATACAAGCAAGGTAAGGAAAACGTAGTTGTCGATGCACTATCTCACAGGTACACCTTACTTTCAACCCTTGATGTTAAGTTGCTTGGATTTGAGTACATTAAAGAATTGTATGCATTGGATTCTGATTTTGGAGTTGTATTTAAAGATTACGCAAAGGGGGCATGTAGGAAATACTACCTACATGAGGGTTTCTTGTTTTGAGAAAATAAACTTTGCATTCCTCATTCTTCTTTGCGTGAGTTGTTAGTTAGAGAAGCACATGGCGGTGGTTTGATTGGTCACTTTGGAGTAGCTAAGGCTTTAGGTGTATTGCATAAGCATTTCTTTTGGCTACATATGAAGTGTGATGTTGAGAGGATTTGTGGGAGATGCATTACATGTAGACAAGCTAAGTCTAAGCTGCAACCACATGGGTTATATATTGATATGAACCCTGTCAAGAATTGACGCGACCTTAACCAAAATTGATCTCCAAGTTTGAAAATCCTAATCAATTTTGAACAAAACCGCAACCCGATGCCTAACAAGAAGCACGAACCTTGGTATGTAAGGATGCCACAATCAGCTATGGATGGACTGATTGATGAGTCTATGAATGCCACAGAATTTTTTGATAAGTTTAAATAGTTCGTTGAGGAACCGAAGAGAATTAAACCTCAATTTGTGTGAAAACTAATGTCCATTGAATGAAATTCGTTACAATATATAGTGGTTTCCCCTTTGCGAATTTTTATCTCCTAATTACCCATGGAATTTTGGGCAAATCAATTACCAGCCAAAAAAAAGGCCCAATCTAAAGCAAATAAGGTAAGTTCCCTAAATGGCTTAAAAGCCTTACAATAATATGAAATAAAAGAAACGCATGTTTTCTAAAAGAAAAGAAAATTAGATAATAAATAGGTAAATAGCTGATTCTTCTCGCCACTTGTCGACTCAAAACGGGAAAGTAACTGAAATGAAAAGTAGCTTAATTATTTGCAGCCATATGGTGCTAATCACTTGTTGATTCTGCGAACATGATTACTCGGCCCCTTCTAGAACTTGAATCACGCATTTGTTGGTCTAGATGTCACATGCAATTCCCTCAATGGGCCTCCATGCAATAGCTTAAGCCCAAGTTACTTGAATCAGCCCAATAAGAGTTTCTTTGAACTTCTTCGCACGAGCTCTCGTAACTAGACCAATGGGAACTTGAATTGGATTTAAATATGTCTCATCCCATGTGCTCTTACTTGTGCTATGATGTCCTCATCATATATGCCACTTCCTATTCCTAGAGAACCTTGGGTTGACATCTCTATGGATTTTGTGTTGGGGTTACCTAGGACTAAGAGGGATAGGTTCTCTAAGATGGCACACTTCATTGCATGTCATAAAACCAATGATGCATCACATATAGCTGATTTGTTTTCCAAGGAGATTGTTAGGTTGCATGGCATGCCTAGGAGTATTGTTTCTGATAGAGATGTAAAGTTGTTAAGTTACTTTTGGAAGACCTTGTGGACAAACTACTTATCACTCGTAGACTGATGGTCAAACTGAAGTAGTGAATAGACTTTATCTACTCTATTACATGCTGTCATTCAAAAGAATTTGAAAACTTGGGATGATTGTTTGTCGCATGTTGAGTTTGCTTATAATAGATGTGTTTATTCTGCAACTAAGTTTTCACTGTTTGAAGTTGTTTATGGTTTTAATCCATTGACTCCTTTGGATTTAACTACTTTACCTTCGAACGAACGAGTTAACTTAGATGGCAAGAAAAAAGCTGATTTTGTTAGGCAAATTCACGAGAAGGCAAGACAGAACATAAAGAAGCATACTGAGCAATATGCAAGACAAGCCAATAAGGACCGCAAGCAGGTGGTGTTTGAACTGAGAGATTGGGTGTGGCTGCATATGAGAAAGGAATGTTTCCCCAAACAAGGGCATTCAAAACTCCTTTTGAGGGGTGATGGACCGTTTCAAGTGGTGGAACGCATTAATGACAATGCCTACAAGCTTGATTTACCAGGTGAGTATGGTGTTAGTGCTATTTTTAATGTTTCTGACTTAACTCCTTTTGATGCAGATTTGAGGACAAATACTTTTCAAGAGGGGGAGAATGATGCAAGCAATGGAGCTGCACCAGTTAGGAGCCATGTTCGTGATCCCTTAAGCCATTCAAGTTGTACAATCATAAGATCTAAGGCCAAGCAATTCAAGAAGGCATTGAACGGGCTCATTCAATAAGTTGGCGACGTGTCACAAAAATGGAGCCCCAGTATAGGCCCAAATCAATCTCAAGAGAGCCTAGTCACTATGATTAAGGTTCTAGAAGATTACATTGATGATGGTGCACGATTCCAGTAAATTGTGGGGCAGATTTGTAATTTCAAGAAACTTTCCTATTTTGGATCAACAAGTGGGTGCCATGTCATCAAGTTCGAGCCTTGTCACCAATTTATTTTCCTGATGTAATTTTTGTATTTTCCTAGTTGTTAAAATTTGGTTTTGTTAGGCATAAAAACAAACCTGAACATTTTCCTTTTTTCTAGATTAGGTTAGGCGCATGTTAAGGGATAAATTAGGTACTTTCCTTTTATGTTAATTCTGTTGGATTATAGCCAGCAAAGTTGGATTTTAAGGCTTAATTTTGCATGGAAAAATGCCAATTAAGGGATTTCCCAAGTCAACATTTGCTTAGGGATTCTTTTGGGCTAAAAATCATTCCCATATAATTGTAAACACTTTGTTATTTTAAAATTAATCATTTAGATCATCATTCACGAATTTGGTGAGACTTTTATTGCGTTCTTATTTTCTTGAGAAGACCCTTGAACTTATCAAGATTAAACTTGTAGCGTTCAACAAACTGACTTATCATCTAGAATTTTAAGTGTTCTTGCAATTCTAGGTGTGGCGTCATCCTATCCGTGGTTCTTGGTTCGTGTCTTTATTAGATTATGGGTCAAGGCTCAACAAACGTGTGTCTTAAGGGATTAGGAGTTCTATTCCAAATTTGATGTCGGGTCTTGTCGTGTTAGTCGGTGGGGTTCATATCATGCTTGATCAACCATAATTTGACCGATGACAATGCTTCAACTTCATTGCCAAATAACAGAATGTCATCTACACAGAGTAGTTGAAAGACCAACTTTCCATCTTTAATGTGTTTGTAAACACATGGCTCATCTACATTTTGTGAGAACCCATAAGTCTTGATCACCTGATCAAATCTTATGTTCCAAGAACGGGAAGCCTTCTTAAGTCCATATATTGACTTTAGCAGCTTATAAACCTTACCCTCTTGACCCTTGACCTTGAACCCGTTTGGTTGTTCCATATAAATGGACTCATCAAGATAGCTGTTTAGAAAAGCCATCTTGACATCCATCTATCAAATCTCGTAATCAAGTGCAGCAGCTATAGACAAGAGAATCCGGATGGACTTAAGCATGGCTATAGGCGAAAAGGTTTCCTCGTAATCGGTTCCTTTCTTTTGCATGTAACCCATAGCTACCAGTCTAGTCTTAAAGGTTTCGACTTTTCCATCTACTCATCTTTTCCTCTTGTAGATCCACTTACACCCTATGGGTTTTACTCCTTCGAGAAGATCCACAAGCTTCCAAATTTGATCAGTCTCTGCATACTTCATCTCTGTGTTCATGGCCTCTATCTAAAGTTTCGAATCAACATCCTTCATAGCCTCTGCGTAAGTATAAGGATCCCTGTCATATTCATCCAATTCAGCCAAAAAGGTCTCACCTTTGAACATATACCTCTCGGGTTGACGCCCTATTATCCCACTACGTCGAAGCCCTTAGGTTGTTGTTCATGTTCGTTTGGTTTTTCCACACCGATTAGAGTGGTTTCTACAGGAACCCCCGGAGTGATTGGATCACTCCTTAACTTCTCAAGCACCACTTTGTTTCGAGGCTTAAAGTCATCCATGTAACTCTCCTCAATAAAAGTTGCATGAGTCGAATCCACAACTTTATTTTCTTTTGGGTTATAAATAAACTTTCAAACGTGCTTCAACTTATTCACATCCTTAAACAAGACATGCACCGGACGTCCCCATATGCGAATATGGTTTAAGGATGTCATCTTGCCCATCCACAACTCGTGAGGAGTCTTAGGGACCGATTTTAAAGGCACATTGTTCAAAAGATAACATGTGGTTTGTAGTGCATATCCCTAAAAGGATAAAGTCAATGATAAATAACTCATCATGGACCTTACCATATCCAATAAAGTCCTATTTCTTCTCTCTTCTACACCATTCTGCTACGGAGTGCCTAACGCAATCAAATGGGATAAAATCCTATTCTCTAATAAGTGTCCTAAGAACTCATCAGAAAGGTTTTCTCTACCTCAATCGGATCGAAGTGCATTTATGGGTCTACCTAATTGCTTTTCCACTTCAGCCTGAAACTCCCTGAACTTGTCAAAAGTTTTGCTTTTGTGGTGCATTAGGTACACATACCCATACCTTGAGTAATCATCAATAAAAGTGACAAAGTACTCATACCCTCCTCGTGCCTAGATGTTCATCGGTCTACAAACATCACTATGCATAAGTTCTAAAACCCCTTTGGCACTATTGCCCTTAGACCCGAATGGTCTTTTAGTCATTTTACCCTCCAAACAAGATTCACATTGAGGTATTAATTCCACCTTTAAGTGACTTAAAGGTCCATCCCTCACCAACCTTGGAATCCTATTCAGGTTAATATGACTAAGGCGTAGATGCCAAAGATAAGTCTTATTAGAGTAAGAAGTTTTAAGTCTTTTAGAGTTGTTATCATTAATCTCAGCATTAAGCAATAAGTCCATCTTAGGTTTGATAAAATATAGATTATTTTGCATCCATCCAAAATAGATAAAAGATTTGTTTTTACGAACCACCACTTTATTATTAAAAGAAACCAAATAGGAGTCTTTAAATAAACAAGCTACAGAAATTAAATTCCTCTTAAATTTAGGAACATAAAAACAATCTTGCAAAATTAAATTTCTATAATTATCAAAATGTAGATGGACATCTCAAATAATAATTCCTAGACTGAGATGATAGTCCGCCATCTAATTACATGAAAAACCTAGATACACATTCTAACCTCTAAGGAACCACAATAGGTATAAATTAATTAATTAATAATTAATTAAATAATAATTTAATCAACCATAATTAATTAATAAAAATTCACCATATAATTCATGACAATATATAAAAATATATAGAAACCTAGAGTGCCAACTCTCTATAAAATTAAATTCAAACATATGAGAGATAAAGATCACATAATTTATACGTATAGCATGATCACAAACTTGCAAATTTATGTAAAAACTATGGCTCTGATACCAATTGTTAAAAAAATAGTACGCAACAGAATATTAAAATTTTCTATATTAGAGTATTTTCTAAAACACAAGTTTGACATACTATATGCATGTATTAACCAAATCTTACTAACCTCGTATATGTCAAAAAGCTACCGCAATTAATAAAGAGAAGTAACGTTCTAAAAAAACCTCAACCAACTAGCCTTTTTTACCATTCTCTATCCAAGATTGGAATGAGTGTGGGCTCACGTCGTTCAGCTTTTCTCTAGGTGACTCTCCTTCCAACCAATTGAGAAATACACAAAGCTATAATACGTGATTTGTGAATGATAACTCTTTAGGGAGTTTCAAAGTCTCACTGATAGAGTCTCACTCTAGATTTCTCAACTGATCTAAATAATAATGAGACTCACTCTCCTTTTATAAAGATTGGGCCCAAGAGTCAGTCCTTATCAATAAGACCTCAAAAATTCGAATCAAAATCAATATATGATAAAATTCGCGTAAAAATGTGTGATCCTTTTATTGCTTAGTCAACAGGCTAAACTGGCAGATCGACCTACCGAACCTCCTCAATCGGCAGGCCAAACTTCAAGATCAACTTGCCGAACTTGCGATAAAAATTTCCCTACAAATCTTTATTTTCCACCTGAGATTCTGGTGATAGAGCCTCAGTTTTAATTCAAATAACCAATAGAAAAGTTATTTGACTAAAACAGTCATATTTAAGATAATCTATAAGAAAATAAATATTCTTGATAATTCAACAAGTTTATCTTGAATTTATTCATTTAAAATTAAATTCAACCGATATGCAGTCATGAATTATCCAATCACGATAATTCAACAAGTTTATCTTGAATTAATTTTATCACAAATTAATTCAATCGATAAACAAACATGAATTATCTAATTTTACTAAATTTCAGTCAATCTGATAAATCTAACGTAAGTCACCAATTATTGAAAAAGCACACTGTATCGTTATAGGATTTTTTATGAGCTAGCACAGGGAACCCCAAATGGACCTATATAGTTCAAGCTCTCGATAATTATGAAACCCAATATCCTAGATGTATATTTCATAATTATTAGCTCTAACGCTATTCAACTAAAATCTTAGAGCTACACTCTCGAACTATATAGAATTATGAAACCCATATAGCTAAGTCTCTATGACATATCAAAAGGTATCGTATCCCTATAGGATTATCCATAATCAGCTTAAGGAAAAGTTATGTCTTACCTTACAATCCATTATCTCACCATCGAAAAACTTACCATCCAAAGATAATATACCATTCGGTTACACCTACATATCCAAATAGTTGAGCGCTCTAGTTTTTCAATTACAATATAACGCATATAAGAGGATATCAAATACTCCTAAAAGAGGAGTTATGGATTCCATATCTATGAATAACATGTCTATGCTATCAAGAGTCATGCCTTAAACGTACCAATATACGTACCACTATAAAATGTGGATGTCATCCTTTGGTACATCAAAAGACATAAGTCAAGACAATGGGCCCACTATTCATCTCAGGATTAAGATACAATACAAATGATTGTCGAAAATGAATCGATTTGCCGTGACAGGATTATTAATCCAAATCAATTTACTTTATGTCTCGATCCAATACATCTCACCTATAACAATGTACTAATATTTCTATTCGCAGAGTCTACCTCTGATGGTCAAGACAAACCATCCCCCAATAGAGATATAAACAATATAACAATCTTTACATGAATAAAGTACCCAACTTTATTTCTTCAATTGCGGATCTCATAATTTAGACCGTCACCTTAAGAATCGTGTATTCCACATAATTTGTCATCATATGCCTAATTCTTAAAGGTTTAGAACGACAGTCTTAGACTTTTGTTTGCTTAACATGCATGCAACAAATATGAACGTAAATAGGATAAGATATGGTATATAAATAATAAATAAACTCTTTATTGATAAAAATGTCTCCGAAAATATATTACATTTTTACTCTTTAGGGCATACACGTTTAACATAATCCATATTCAACCTGTAGGATAGTTGGATAGGAAACCTTAATATGGCACTAAGTAGCGAGCATATAAAAGGATAGGTCAGGTGCTGAGTGACGACTGGATTAAGATCCGTGCGGTGTTTTTAGAATGAGACACACACTCTTTATAGGAGATCTCTACCATAACATGTGTTCATACCACATGTGCTTAGCGACAACAATAAGGAAGTAGAAGAGTAAAATCCCTACTTCTATACTATGTGAGTCCTTATAGATCATTGTTTCTTATATTGATCCCATTACTTTACTTGTGCACCATGTGACCTTTGACTGTATCATAAAGTGGAAGTTTAAAGTATACTATTTTGACGTGTTTTCTATGGTCATGTCTGATGCGACCTAAACAGGCGTTATTAGGAAAGCAAAACTAAAGCTGAGTGATGTGAGGACAAAGAGGATTATTTAGTAACACATCTAAGTTTTATGTTCATTGTCAACAAATTATGTTGCTTCTTGAATGCAAAATAATTGTAAAATAAATATTAAGGTGGATTTACATATGGCTCCTGTATATATAGGAATATATACTGAGTAGAGGATTAGAGATGCTAAATTTATGTGGTTAAATGATTTGAGGTGCAATAAGACACTCTAAAGGATATTCTATGCTAGTCTTTGTAAGATTGGGTATAGTTATTCCAAAAATTCATTTGCAGATGGCTCAAATTTTGCGCGACCCATTTACCTAATATGAAAGATGCTGAGAGAGATACATGTCTTTGCACCAACTATGTGCGAGTAAGAAATATTGGACGTGGCCATATTTTTATGTTATTTATTTAAGAAAAAATTACATGAAATATCCATTCATAAACATTGCTTATTAAAAATACCCTCTATTTTTTGCCTTTTTTAAAACTATTATTTTTATATTTATTTTATTTTAAAATTTAATTTACTAATTGGCATTTTATTCGGGAAAATTTGAAAAAATGAGTTAAGAAAATTTGAAATTAGGTGAATAACTTCTTTTTTTTTGCATTAAAAAAAGTTTTTTTCTGAGCATATAAACTGTCTTAGTTTTTTCAAAGAAAAGAGAAAAAGGACCGTATCGAAAAGAGAAACCCAACCCTAGTGAAAACAAAAAAAATTGTAACTGTTTTGATAACTAAAAAGCTAATTTTTTGATACCAAAAACCAAAAAAAAAAAAAAAAAAAAAAAATTTCCCAAAAAATTTTGTGGGCGGACTAGTTATCTAAACGTCCCCTTTTATCCTCGTCTGAAAATCATTCTAACACCTTTCTCTCTTCTCGTTTCTCTCTCGTCTCCTACCTCTTCAGATCAGATCTCCCTTTCCTCCCCCTCTCCCTTCACCCCTTCCTCTCTCATCTCTTCTTCACCCACTCTCTCTCTTTCCTCTTTTCTCCCAAACGGACGACGAAGACCAGGCTTGTCACGCGAAGAGCAGGCATACTTCGTCTGCTGTACGTTCGTCCAAGTTCAACGCATCGCCATCTTTGCGATCTCCTCCATGCGAATACCTGATTCGACCAGATGATTGATGCTGCAAGATTAATGATCACAGATCTACAACAGGACCTCGCCGTTCCGGCCTTTTTCGATCTCCTTTGTGTGATTTCGATTCGACGCTGAAATAAATTAGATTCACTCTTCAATCAGCGTAGAACAAAAATGTCGTCTGTGCACGAAGCCCGCTTAACCACATTCGAGGATTCCAAGAAGGAGAGTGAGTACGGATATGTCTGCAAGGTCCGTATTCGATCCAATTCCATTCCCAAGAAATTTGGATCTACTTTTTACTGTATTCAATGCCCATTTCAGATGCTGAGAGTTAATTTTTTTTATCTATAACTAAGATTAGATGCTTTTTCTTTCTCAATTGATCCAATTTCTGATCTGCTTGTTGCTTTGCGATCTGCAATTTACTTGCTTTGGCTTGAGTGTGGTTTTGAATCTTTTGAGAGTGAATTTCGGGGTTTTTTTTTTTTTTTTTTTTTTTTTGTGATCAGATAGGTTTCAAGGCCACTCGTCATTGTAGATGGCATGGCCAGGTTTCGAGTTGTTTTAGGATTATTATATCTAACTCATTAGCAATTTATGGCCATTCTTTTAGCATTATAATTGTGATGCGCAGTTTGCCTGCAGATAAATGATTTTTATACCATGATCAGATGCTATCCTGAGTCATGTTTTAGATTGTCTACCTTGATTTTTTTTCATGTACTAGAAGTGATAAATTTTTTAGTTTCAATGTTTTTACAAATAAAACATGCAGGTCATCTAAACAAATGTGTTGTTGCATTTCAAGTTCATGTATTTTGGGGTCCTTGTCCGGTAACTCATTAATGGTTTCAAGTTAGACTTTATGACATATGAAGGAGCCGCTTTTTAGAAAGAAATCTCGTGCAGAGCTTGTGTAGCTATGGAATAAGGTTGTAGACTAAGATTATTCATCATTATTCTTGGGCATAAAACAATGACAAATCAGATGCTATTTTGTGTTTTTGAGTATTTTTCTTCTTTGCTTGATGCAGTGTTTTTAGTACTCTTTGTAATCTTATGTTATTTATGTTAAAGGCAAACAATTATTGTTCTTTTTGCCTGTGCTACAAGAATTTCCTCTTGCAATGTCAGAGATGGGTGAAAGTATAGTAGAAGAGTAAGAGGCAAAAGTATTCTATTTCTGGAGTGAGCATTTTGCAGATTTTTTTAGTTCCTTTTGTGCTGAAGCCTAGATCTTGGTTTTTTATTGTTTAATATATATATATATATATATATATATATTATCTAGTTGTTTTGTGTAATAAATTGTAATACAGTTGTATTTTTTGCTTGATCTGCACCTTTTTTTTTTTTTTTTTTTTTTAATTTAGAACCTATTAGGCTCCACGATAGAATCTGGCAAGTTTCATGATGGAACCTGCCGGTTCCGGGGAGTTTCAGGATAAAACCCGGTGGGTTCTAGAATGGAATTTGGTGGGTTCCATCGAATTCCGACAAGTTTTGAGACAGGACTTGGTAAGTAAAAAAAAATATATGTTGAAATCTTGTAGATTACAAGTTAGAACCTAGCAAGTTACAAGCTGGCACCCGCGTCAGTGACCAGTGGCGGTTGGCACTTCTTCGTTTCAAAAAAATATGTTGAAATCTGATAGGTTCTAAGTTAGAACCTGACAGGTTACAGCCTGGCACTTGCGCTAGCGACCAAAGGTAGGTTCTATGACAGCCTAACGAGTTGTATGAAGGAACCTGGTGGGTTTCGACGAGTTCGAGGACAAAACCTGACTGGTTTTATTTTGGCATCCCGTATGAGTGGATGGGACGGAAGATAACTTGATCTTTTAATAAATCCTCAATTTCTAATAAAGATGCAGTTTTAATAAATGATTTATTGGATGATATTTTTAATAAGGTGATACATTTGGAGGCATTCTTGTAAGTTGCTATTTATTTAATTCAAATTAAATAAATGAAATATCTTGAGAGTTATCAATAATCCGGGTCAAATATTCACACTTATTTACCAGATTTTCCAAAGTTAGTGGGATAATAAAAACTCCTAATAGATCCTTAGAAGCTAAGATAATAAACCCATTTATGTCTCTATATATCTAGAAGTTTAAAGGAGAGTCCAGATACATGTACAAGAATTTTATACGTAAAATTTTTCTTCTCTTTCTCCTCTCTTTCACGTTTTCTCTACAAAAAGTTTTGGGTTATAGAATTTTGCGAGTGTTCTTAAAATTGTCACACACCTTGAGCAAAGCATTCTACACTGCTGATTATTTGTAAGGCTTCCTTAGACGCTTTTGAGAACCGTCCTGATTTGGATACTAGACCATACATTTGTAGACGTTTCCGAAAAGAATAATCATCCAAATTTCACCATGAGCATGAGAATTATTGGTCCGCCAAAGAGCTTTCATGTAAGAAATAGCTTGTATAAGAATTGTCAGATTATCATTTACTATTCCATTATAAGATAGTGTGAGAGAGAGAGAGAGAGAGAGAGAGACAAATGCGCTAGCATATTGGTTATCATTCAACAAAGAGAAGAAGGGAGTAAAAAAAAAAAGCATAACTTTAAGCGTTCACGATCACACAAGAGCTTCAATCAAAATTTAATTCATCATTTTCACGGCCAAAAGTTGGTTTTAAGAACTAGAAAGCAAACTGTTCGGACTGTTCCTCTGCCAAAGTAAAAAACTCGTAGCAAGTCAACCCAATACGGGTTTTCATAATTTAACTACCTTAAAGTTCAATCCAACCTTGACTAAAACCGCTAGCCAAGTGGCAAAAATAGCCAACCATGACCAATACGAAGCGCGTAGTGTACAGCGTAACAAAATTGAACATGAATCAGGACCACAACAAAAAAAAATGAGAAACCAACAAAACAATCTGAGAAGAATCCTTAAGATCATTCAGCAAGCACAACCACCTCTTTGCTCAGACTCCGAAACAGCCTCGGGGATGCCCTGAAAATATCTGCATAAAATACGAAAAAGAAAAGAGGATCAAAGGGAAGGCCTAAAAAGAAAAATTCTCACATCACCTTGGCAGCTTTATGGTTGAAAATTATTAGAAATGACAGAGAATTAAAATTGTTAGATTATCTCCAGTAATATAATTATCCCAGCACAAAATAGGAGATCTATCATATTAGGTTATAGCATTAGAGCACTGCCTACAGAGGCATTAGACTAGCCACAATGGAAACCACAAAAATATTGACAGTCAGTCTCAATGATGCTCCTGAGGATATCAATAACAATATCAGTTTATTTTAAGCACAATGTTCGATTTTTAATCCAGAAGCAAGGATCTTGACCGTACAACAAATAGTAATCACAAAATCATGGAAACTTGAAGTAAGAAATGAGCTGAAAAAAAACCAGAAAGCTTCAGCACTCAACTTCAGAAAAAAAAAAAAAAAAAAAAAAAAAAACAGAACAAAAAAAAAAAAAAATAGCAATAACAATAACAAACCAACAAAACAAGACAACACAACACAAAACAGAGGGACATCAATAATACAGTGTCATTAAAAAAACGCACATCTTACCCTGACCCTAAGGCTGATTCACCCATACGTTCAACATTTATAAAGATCAATAGGCAACATATCATCACAGGACGTTTCGTACACCACAACCAAGAAAGACAACTCAATAAATTAGGTACATTGTAGCTGAAGAACTATCGCATGGATACGGAATTGCAATGATATTTAGAGACCAAATAACAATTGTATTCGAATAAATGCAATGAAAAAGACATTCAACTAGAGAACAAATAAATTCAACATCAATTACAAAAACAATAATGTGTTTTCTTTTAGGAAACGGGTATAATAGCACATATATTTGCTACTTGAGATCACTGAAACTTGAAAGGCAATTGTAGTGATCATAACAGAAAGACAAGGAACTCACAGCATCAAAGAGATTTCATTTAATTCAAAAGTATATTTGAGGTTGTAAACTAGCATACTAACTCTGAGTGTAGGAATATAAAAAGTCCTTTCATTGTCAAAATCTTTGGCACCCATATGGTGCCAATAGTAAAATATAGGCTAGTCACTTGAAACCCAACCATGGAGGGCCTAGTGAGCTCTCTCTCTCTCTCTCTCTCTCTCTCTCTCTCTCTCTCTACCTTCAAGAAGCATACAACTTATGTCACTCCATTAGAATATTGGTCGTTGTTTCTTATACAGGAACATGTCTTGATATTCTAGTGTATAAAATAACAACTTTTGTTCCTCCATCAGAATATACTTCGTACAATATGTATTGGAAAAATAAATAAATAAGCCTGCCCTCAAGGGTCAACTTACACATCCTGCTCATTTTCATTGGCTAAAGCAGTTTTTGCTATAGACAAGAATGCAGCATCAACATTGTAATCCTCCTTTGCTGAAGTCTCAAAGTAAGGTATATTCCCCTTTGAAGCACACCAGTCGTTTGCTTTCTTCTCAGAAACCTGCAGAAAGAAGTATTAGACTGGAATTTTAAGCAAAACCACTTTAGACAGAACAACAACTTTACACATCATATCCTTACCACTCTACTATTACCACCATCAATATCAATCTTGTTTCCAAGCAATATGAACGGAAAATTCCCAGGGTCTTGAGGGTTGGCCTGGGAGATGAGAAATAACAACGTGAAAATTCAAGATAAAAAGATTAGAGTGTTCCAAAAGTAGGATTTCATAAAATTCCAAGAAACTACCATGACTTTAAAAGTTTCAATGCAAAACCCTCTAAGAAAGCTCAAGTTTAAATTTGAGCCCTGCCAAACCCTATAGCTCATGAAATGCACGAAAGTCCCCATTATTCACCAAGCATATGGCCAAAGAATTAAGCGTGATATCACATGAGACCAAAACTACAGGCCTGATTACTTGGGTAAAGCCCTCAGGACAATCACAGTTAGGAGACATGTGAGGAAGCAAACAACTAGAACATCCAAAAACAAAAAACTAACAAAATCATCAAAATTGGAATTTGGAAACACTAGTTTCTTAATATTGCCTTGCTGGTATAAGAAATAAATTTAGTTAACAAAAGATATGAATCCAGCACATCAACTTAAGAAAGAGCCATCGCTTGAATTATCGAAGACAAAGGACCATCATAAAGGCAAACTATAGAAGCAACATGAAGAAATAGTCTAATTGAGTAGCAAACGAAGCATTGATAGCTTAGAGAGTCATTCCATTAAAGCTCATGTGCTCAACAACCCCAAATGTTTGGCAATTCACTTTTCTACCAAATTAACAGAAATCAGGTTACTCCTCCTAAAAGATGGGATACAGTGTACACATCAACTATATCACCTGAAGATTCTGTATTACTACAATAAATCACATTTATAATTTCCACTTCTGCAAGATCTCGCTGCGAATTCCACAGCTTTTTGCTCAATAAGGAAAGAATGTGTATGGTAATTACCCCTACCAGAAATTAAACTACCCTGCTTGCTGTTTGATACATTTAACTTTTACTTGCATCATACCACAGCAAACTCTGATGCAAAGGAGAAAATAAAGGAGGCAGCCAATAGAAGAACTTAAATACAAGAAGCTACAGAATAGTTAGTTATGAATTTAAGGGCTCAATTTACAACTTAACAGACATTCAGAGAGATTGGAAGAAGATGCAGAAACAAAAGGTAAATAGATGCTAAAAATAAAGCACAAGAAAAATACTGTATACCAAATTATTGAATGACCACAATAATCTAGGAAGTATTACATATATGCAGATGTAAAAATTTAAATCGTAAGATGAATAATATGGATCACCATACAAGACAATTAGACAGTCACACTCCTCCTTCCATATGTCAACAACCTCTATACTTTCTGTCACTAATCATCTATAACTTACACTATAAATTCCCAAAATCAAGGCATAATATCTACTGAAGCGGCCCCTTGAGATAGAAAAGAGGTGGCTCGCCAAGAATGTAAACTTGTACAATTACCACTAGGAACGGAGTCCACAAAACTCGAAAATTAGATTATGACATAAATTAAGAAATACAAACGACCAAAACCATATACGACTAAATTGCAGAATCAGGATAGGCATTAAAAAAAAAAAAAAAAACCTGCTTGAGAAACTCCTCATGCCAAGTGTCGAGTGTATCAAACGACCTCATAACATTAACATCATAAACCAGGACACAACAATCCGCCCCTCTGTAAAATGCAACTCCAAGACTTTGAAATCTTTCTTGCCCAGCAGTGTCCCATATCTACCAAAGAGAAAATAAATTAAAAGAAAAAATTATCCAAAACAACCAACTTGAAATCAAGTCATTAAAAACATTGAAATACCATTGAACTACAAAACCCACTTGAAGAGTGAGGAGCCTATCATCAATTTGGAGTTCTTTGGTGACAAAATCTGCGCCTATTGTCGCCTTGTACTGCTGACTAAACCTCTTATGCACGTATCTAATGATTCAATTAAAGACCCACAGCTACTAATTCCAAAGGAAAAACACACACACACACAGACACACAAACTAAAAAACAATAATTAAAAGCCAATTAAAATCAATACTGATCACAATAAAGTTTGAAGAATTCAGACGTAATGCAGAAAATTAACCGAGGGATCTTGAGAGCAAAAAAAAATCATTATTATTGAGTTTAAACTAAAATATATATCATGGCCATTATTCAAATCTGAAAATTATAGGAAAAAAACTCTAATGAATTTAACTTGATTGAACAGTTTAAGGATACTGATTCATCAACGACGTCTTGCCAACCCTGACATTTGAACATATCAACAAACAAAAAACAACTTTAAAAAAGAAAGCAGAGAACTTTTCCACTTATCAATGTTTGTCTGCGTACCATATGTGTGCCTATATATATAGGCGCAAAAACACGCATTATTAAGAACGGTTCGTGCAAATTCGATTTACGAGAAAACCCTAGAAAAGAGGGTGAGAGCGTACCCACTGTCGCCGAGGACGATGACCTTGAGCAAGGTTCGCCGACGCATTGCCATGGCGGACACTCGTAATGTATTGATGATGGAAAATCAAATCTCGAACCAAAAATTACACACAAATTACTCAGAAAAGGCGATTCCTTTGCTGGTCGTTGATTGGTGACTTTTATCTTTGTACTCGTCGAAAGTTTTCTCTTTTTTCTTTTTTCTTTTTTCTTTTTTTTCTTTTCAATCTATTATTTAACTGTTTTTCAGTTGGAGAGAGAGAGAGAGAGAGAGAGCGCGCCAACTTCGATTGGGACTTTTTTTTTTTTTTTTTTTTTAAAGAAAAACGTGTTTTGTATTTTTTTTTTTTTTTAGAAAATTACGTAATCATGCTTTTATTTTGATGAAGGGTGAAAGTTGAGTGCAGCCCTTCGATTTGAATCGAGGGTTGAAAATAATGAAACACCAACACAAAATAAAACCTACCCCATGTGACCCTACATACACAATTACAACTTTTGTTTAAAAAAATATATTTAGGTTGCCGATCGTACTCCACCGTCGCCTCCCCTATCACACCCAACCACCAACAAACCCAGTGTCGTCACTCCCAACCACCTACAAGCTTAGCTCCAACAAAAATGGAGGAAATTTGCTACTCCTCCCAATATCCTCTTTTGTAAATTTTCTTTTTTTAATGATGGATATAAACAAAATTCAAAGTACAAACAGACTACAAATAGAATTGCAAAACACCTCAGAATAATTCCATTCTAATTCGAAATACTTTAAACAAATTTTATGCCAAATACAAATTCAAATAAGATACTGATCTACGCTTAATTTCAGGCAATTTTGAAAATTTTCTCTAAAAAATGAAGGAAAGCGTCTTCATGCACATGGAGGAGGATTGACGCGACCGGTGGGAACGACGGCGACGATAGCAGGGAAGTGGTTCCGTGTTAGGCAATGGGGAAGATTTGATTTTAGATTCACATGACTTTAATCGCGTATGAACTGGAGTGGGCAACAGAGAAGAAACTTAGACCTGGACGAGCGGTGTGTAACGCCCCTTCCTTTTCGAGTTGCTACTTAACTTTTTTAGACAACATTTTTTAATTCTGATCTTACATACTAGTAAGAAAATATTGAGAAATTTTTTCCTTTAAAACATACTTGAAATTGTTGTATAAACATTTGTTTTTGTAAAATTTTTTAAAACATCTTTTCAAACAAGAAAAGCTTTTTCAATAAAACAGTGGAAACTTTTTTCTTAATACAACGAAAAACTACCATAATGATATCCATACCCAACCTTCGTATCTGTCACCGCTACACCGAGCTCCTCAATCACTCTTATTGCTCTTTTGTAAGACTACTAACAGTATGAAGGAACTTGTAATGAGCTTATGCAAAGTAAATTCAAACATAATTTCGCAAAATATTAAAACATTCATTATACAACTTTTCTCTTAAAAACTTTCTTATAAAATGTTTTTCATAAACGTTTCTCATAAACATTTCTTAAACATTTTTCACAAAATATTCTTCATAAAAATATTACTTAAAAGGAATGCAAACAATAACATAATGCATGTTTTCGTTTATGCTTAATTATGAACTCAATTGTGAGCTTTTTATTATCATTCTTATCTTTTCTTTATCTTGTGAACTTAAGTGCTTGTACCAACATCATCAACTATGAGAGCATAATGCTTCCCTTGTAGAAGACTTAAGACCATTGAACAACAAGGTCATAAGTTTTAACTTAACTTGTAAACCTCACATCAATGAAGCTGGTACGACATTTTAATTATCATCTTTGATTTACCTTCTTGTAAACTTTAGTGAGCATATCAAATTCTTAATATACCATTTTTTGTAACTTAATACTTAATGTTAAACATGTTGGAAAACAAGTACGTAGTGAAAATTTTAAAATTTTAAATGAGAGTATTTTTCAAAAACTAAGTTTGACATGCTAAATGCATAAATTAATAACAGATCTTATTAACGTCTTTTGTGAATCGAAAGGCAGCAACAATCTGTGAAGAAAAGAACATCTCCGAAGAACCTCAACCAACTGGTTTTCATTATTATTCTCTATCCACGGTCGGGAGTGTGAGTGATCACACGTCGTACAACTTTTCCTCCAATGACTCTTTTTCCAACCACTTGAGAATACCTAGAACTAAGGTTCTTGATGTTGAACAATAGCTCTTAGGAAGTTTTAGAGTTTCTCAAACTAGAGTACTTACTCTTTGTTTCTCAAATGATATAAATAACAAAGAAAATTCACCCCCTATTTATAGTGGTCAAATTTGGGGTTAAACCTTATTAGGTTAGGCCTCAAAATTCGAGACTGGATCAACTTTGATGAAAAATGTGTCAAAAACACGTATACAAATTATTGCACGATAGGTAGGTCGATCCTAGATCGGCTTGCCGAACTTACTCTATCGGCAAGCCGAAGTTTCCCATCGGCTTATCGAATTTACGACAATTTTGAACCCTGAGAATATCTTATTTTTCACCTAAGAATCTTAGATAAAGCCTCAGTTTTAATTCAAATAACCCAATAGAGAAGTTATCTGATTAAAACAATCATATACAGATAATCCTATAGAAAATAAAATATTATCCAAATAATTCAACATGTTTATCTTAAATTAATTTACAAAATTAATTCAACTGATAAACTAACATGAATTATTAAAACCAATCTTATCTAATTTCAACCAATCTAATAATTTAACATAAGTCACTAATATATAAGAAAAACAAGCCGTATCATTACAAGATTTATTATGAGCTAACAAAGGGAACCAGATAGACATATATAGTTTAAGCTCCTATAAGTATAAAATACAATATCCTAGATACATATTTTATAATTATCAACTATAACGTTACTCTACTAAAAGCTTAGAGCTACACTCTCGAACTATATGAAATTACAAAGCTTTAATAAGCTAAACGTCTATGACATATCATAATGTGCCACGTCCCTATAGGATATTCATAATTTACTTAAGGATAAATTTCATTTTACCTTCCTGACTATTTTTATCTTATGTTTCATTATCACACCATTAGAATCCTTATTATCCATAGATAGTATACCCTTCAGTTACATCTATGTATCCAAATGGGTGAGCACTCCAGTCTTCTAATTACAGGATAATGCATATAAGAGAATATCATTAACTCTACAAAAAAGAGCTATGGATTCCATATCTATGAATAATGAGCCTACGTGAATCAAGAGTCGTGTCTCCAACGTATCGATATGCGTACCATCATTAAGTCAAGATATCATCATTTGATACATCAAAAAACATAAGTCAAGAATACGGACCTATTATTCATTTTAAGATTAAGACACAACACGTATTATTGTCTAAGTGAATTGATTTACACAAACGGATTTATTAACCAAATCAATTCAACTTTTATGTCCCGATCCAATATATCATCAACTATGACAATGCACCAATGTTTCTACTCGCAGAGTCTCACTCCAATAACCAAGACAAGTTATCTCCTGTTAGGGATGTAGACAACATAATAATTTTAGCATGAATAAAGCGCCTAACTTTATTCATCTGATTGCAGATCTTATGATTTAAACCATTACCTTTAATATTCATGTCTTCTGCATAATCTGTCCATTATATACATAATTCTTAAGGGTTTAGACTTACAATCTCAAACTTTTGTTCAGTTATCATACATTCAATAGAAATGAACATAAAGAGGACAACATTTAGTATATGAATAAGAAATAAACTCATTATTGATAAAATGTCTCCAGAAACATATTATAACATTTTACTCCTTAGACCACTATGTCTAACAATCTCCTACTTACAATAAGTGAGTAAATGTGATATGTTACTCATCCCATAGCCCCAATTGGCCATAATGTCCTTAGAAACGATCAAACATATTTCCACATTTCTGCTCGCCATGTTGTTCTTTATCACATGATACTCTTGATATACATGCTAACTCTTCTTGTGAAATCTTGGTTCCCTAGCATTAGACATCGCTACAATGTTTCACAATACAACGATACCGCTTTATTATCCATACTAGGAACTACCTCAAGATTCCCAAGAAACCTGCGGAGCCATACTGCTCTTTTGAAGCATCACTAGCTGCCACATACTTGGCCTCCATCGTTGAATCCAAAGTACAATCTTGCTTGACACTTCTCCAAACAATGGCACTGCCACCTAGAGTAAACACAAAGCCAGAAGTCAATCTTCTCGAATACAGACAGGATTGGAAACTCGAATCAATGTATCCTAAAGGTGTTAGATTCTCTCTCAAATACACAAGCATATACCATCGAGTCCTTTTCAAGAACTTGAAAATATGCTTGACCGTAACCCAGTGGTTCGGTCTTGGATCCGACTAAAATCAACTTACTATCTTGACCGCATAACAAATGTCTGGTCATGTATAAAGCATAGCAAACATGAGACTACTAACTACCAAAGCATAAGGCACCTTCTTTATATATTCACTTTCTTCATCATACTTTGGTGAGTCTTTCTTAGAAAGAATAATTCCAGACCTAGATGCTTGCCTACCTTTCTTAGAATTCTGTATTGTATACTTCTCGAGAATCTTATCTATGAATGCAATTTAGGATAAAGCTATCATTTTATTCTTTCTATTCTGAAAAATCTAGACACCGAGAACATATTTAGTTTCACTCAAGTCTTTCATGTCAAATTGCTTAGTCAACCAATATTTGACCGATGACAATGCCCCAACATCATTGTTAATTAGCGGAATGTCATCTACATAGAGCAGTAAAAAAACCACCTTCTTATCCTTAATATGTTTGTAAACACACGGTTCGTCCATATTTTGTTCGAACCTATAAGTCCTAATCACCTGATAAAATCTTATGTTCCAAGAATGGGAAGCCTACTTAAGTCCATAAATTGACTTTAGTAGCTTACAAACCCTACCCTCTTAACCCTTAGCCTTGAACCCGTCTGATTGCACCATATATATGGACTCATCAAAATAGCCATTCAGAAAGGCCATCTTGTTATCCATTTGCCAAATCTCAGCCGAGAGCGGCAGCTATGGATAAGAGAATGCGGATGGACTTAAGCATGATTACAGGCGAAAAGGTTTTCTTGTAATTGATTCCTTCCTTTTGGTGTATCCCTTAGCTACTAGTCTAGCCTTATAGGTTTCGACTTTCCCATCTACTCTTCTCTTTCTCTTGCAGATCCGCTTATATTCTATGGGTTTTACCCCTTCGGGAAGATCCACAAGTTCTTAGACTCGATTAGTCTTCATAGATTTCGTCTTGGTGTTCATGGCTTTTGTCCAAAGCTTTGAATCGACATCCTCTATAACCTCTGTATAAGTGTAAGAATCCTAGTCATGTTCAACTAGTTCAGCTAGGTAGGCTTTACCATTGAACATATACCTCTTGGGTTAACACCCAATCCTCCCACTATGTTGAAGCTCCTTAGGTTGTTGTTCGATTAGTTTTTTTTACATTGATTGGATTGGTTTCAACTGGAACCCCCAAAATGATTGAATCACTAGCTAACTCCTCAATTACCACTTTACTTCGAGGTTTAAAGTCGTTCATGTAACTTTTCTCAAGGAATGTTACATTCGTTGAAACCACGACTTTATTTTCTTTTGGGTTATAGAAATAACGCCCTTTAGTCTCTTTTGGATATCCTAAAAATACACAAACTTTTGAATGTGCCTCCAACTTGTTTGCTTCCTTATACAAGATATGAGCCGGTTATCCCCATATGCGAATATGGTTTAAGGATATCTTCCTACCCGTCCAAACTTGTAAGGAGTTTTAGAATCGATTTTGAAAGCACATCATTTAAAAGATATCATGCGGTTTGTAGTGCATATCTCCAAAAGGATAAAGGTAACATAGAATAACTCGTCATGGATCTAACCATGTCCAACAAAGTCCTATTCCTTCTCTCAGCTACACCATTCTGCTACAAAGTGTCCTACGTAGTCAAATAAGATAAGATCCTATTCTCTAATAAGTGTCCCAAGAACTCATTAGAGAGGTATTCTTTACTTTGATCAGATCAAAGTGCCTTTATAGGTTTACCTAATTGCTTTTCGGCTTCAGCCCAAAACTCCCTGAACTTGTCAAAAGTTTCGCTTTTATTTTGCATTAGGTACACATACCCATATCTTAAGTAATCATCAATAAAAGTGACGAAGTACTCATACCCTCCATGTGCCCTGATGTTTATGGTACCACAAACATCACTATGCACAAGTTCTAGAACCCCTTCAGCCCTATTACCTTAGACCCAAATAGTCTTTTAATCATTGTACCCTCTGAACAAGATTCACATTATGATATAGATTTCACCTTCAAATGACTTAAAGGTCCATCCCTTACCAACCTTTGAATCCTATTCAAGCTAACATTACCTAACCGCAAATGCCAAAGATAAGTCTCATTAGAGTGAAAAGTTTTAAGTCTTTTAGAGTTATCATTGATCTCAGTATTCAGCAGTGAGTCCATCTTAGGTTTGATAAAAAATAGCTTGTTTTGCATCCATCCACCATAGATAAAAGATTTGTTTTCACAAATCACAAGTTTATTATTTAAAGAGACTGAATAAGAGTCTTTAAATAAATAAGCGACATATATTAAATTCCTTTTAAGCTTAGGACCATAAAAACAATCTCTCAAAACCAAAGTACTATAATTATCAAAGTAAAGATAGACGTCTCCTACTACTTCAGCTAACACTAAAGATCCATCACCTATCCAAAACATGAAGAGCTCATGTAACAAACTTCTCATTTTCTTAATTCCCTTCAGTGAAATACAGACATGATTAGTCGCACCAGAATCTATGACCCCCGAGTGTCATTTGATTCTTTGACTAAACAAGTCTCAATTTCTAAAAGTTCTTACTTACTTCCTTTAGATAGGAAACCCTTGCAATTCTTCTTTATGTACCCAATCTTCTCGCAAGAAAAACACTTTTGTTTGTTTGGGTTCCTCTTATTTTTCTTCTTATCCTTACCATTTGACGGATAAGAAGTTTTCCCATTCTTGGCCCTTTGCTTCTTTCCATTCATAGAATTAGAATTGGAACTAGATGCAACTACCAAGTTTGCCTCGCCACCAACCGAAGCGTCCCTTATTAGATTTTCAAACTCATGTAACTGTTTCATCAGCTCAGTCAAGGTCACATTCTGTCTATTACTCAAGCTATATGAAGCTTTAAATTGGATGAAATCCTTAGATAGAGTCTCAAAGACCATAGTCATCTATGACTCAACATCAATGTCAGCTCCATGGGATTAAGCCTCAACGAGGTAACCTATGACCAACATCATATGCTCCTTCATTGGAGAACCTGGTCACTGTTTGTAGTTGAGGAGCTTCCAAAGAGCCCCTTGCTGATTTGTTAAGGCATGGCCTCCAAACATGCCATCAAGATTATCCAAGATCTACCGAACAGTCTCATAATCTTCATGTTGAGCCTATAGCATATTATTCATGCTAGCCATAATATAGCACAGGCCTGATCATCAGCTTTCTTCCAACAATTATACGGTTGGATTTGTTCATTAGTGGATTTACTAGTAGGTGCAAGAGGACACGGTATGATTATCACGAATTTCAGTTTCTTAAAAGATAGGATGATATTTAGGTTCTATTTCTAATCATTGTAATTCTCGCCAGTTAACATGTTTTTATCGAATATCGATGATAAAGTGTTTTTAGACATTTTAATCTACAATAAAGATTTATATACCAAATATAAGCAAACATTCCACAAAAGTTTAGTAAGATAACACAACCATATAATTTCCAACTTAGAATCCAACAAGCTGCCTAAGGGAGACTTGTCAAATTTAATTAGGAACATAGATCCTCTTTGATTAATATATGTCATCCAAGACCTATCTGATCTAATATATATTAATAATCATTTTCTTTTACCATTGATTTTATTAACAGAGGTCCTAGGGGAGGTTAATAACAAAATTATTCTTGAGTGTATAACCATAGTTTCAATTATTTTATCCATGATTTATAATTGCCACCTAGGGGTGTACAACGATAAATCATGCCAAAATAAAATATCCCTTCGAAGATCCAATCTGGTACAAGATGAAATCCCTTTTTAGAGGTCGAAATCACCATGTGCTATCTATAGACCAACGATGAAGGCTGTAGGTCCTCTCTTCGAAAACCTTTACCCACTCAATTTTTTAAAAGTCAAGGTTTTATGTTAACATGCATGAACAATTTTTAATGCGCGGCACTCCCTATTCTACATGGCATGTTATCAACATACGTGGCAAATCATATTATAGTGCAAACAAACAAAGTAATATGCAAAGCCACAAGCAAAATAATAAATAAACAACTGTAATATCATAGTTCCATCCTAGAGAAAAGAAAATAAAGATTACAAAAAATCAATCAAAACATGTTATCGATTATTCATCTTATATCTTCAAGTTGTATTCTTCTTCATGTGGCATCCATATTTAATTCTTCAATCCCTTATAAGCAGTTTTTCAATTTAATTTTCAACAATTCAAAAATATAAAAATTTATAAACATAGAAAAAAATAGAACTCTTGTCATCTCCATCTTCTAGATCCGTCTTCACTTTGAATGATTATTTAATTGTAAAATTTTACAAATTAAAAATTAAAATAATAATTCCTAAACGGTGATGATAGACTGCCATCTAATTACATGAAAAACTTAGATACATATTTTAATCTCTAAGGAACTATAACCGGCAAAAATTAATTAATTAATAAATAATTAAATAAAAATTTAATCAACTATAAATATTTAAACATTCACTATGTAATCTTATGACAACATTTAATTATATAGAAACGCTAGAGTGCTGAGTCTCTTAAAAATTAAATTCAAGTATAGGAGAGAATAAGATCACATAATTCATGTTTATTGTATGATCATAAACCCAAAAATCAATGTCAAAACTTGGCTCTAATACTAATTGTTAGAAAACAAGTATGCAGCGAAATTTTAAAAATTTTGAACCACAGTATTTTCTAAAAACCAAGTTTGACATGCTAAATACATAAATTAATAACAGATCTTACTAACCTCTTTCATAAATCAAGAAACAGCAGCAATCTGTGAAGAGAATAACATCCCAAATGAGCCTCAACCAACTAGTCTTCTTTACTATTCCCTATCGATGATCGGAGTGCAGGTGGTCACACGTCGTACAACTTTTTCCTCTGGTGACTCTCCGTCCAACCACTTGAGAATACCTAGAACTTAAATTCTTAATATTGAACAATAGCTCTCAGAGAGTTTTAGAGTTCTAATATTAGAGTACTCAATTTTTGCTTCTCAAATGATCTAAATAACAAAGAAAACTCACCTTCTATTTATAGTGGTCAAATTTGGGGTAAAACCTTATTAGATTATGCCTCAAAATTCAAGTCTTGATTAAATTTTGATGAAAAACACGTAAAAAATGTGTATATAGATTATTGTTCAATCGACAAGCCGATCTTCCATCGGCCTGTTGAACTTACTCCATGACAAACAAAAGTTTCCCATCGGCCTGCCGAACTTACAATAATCTTGAACCCTGAGAACATCTTATTTTTCACCCGAGAATCTTAGATAGAGCTTTAGTTTAAATTCAAAAAACCTAACAGAGAAGTTATCTGATTAAAACAGTCATATACAGATACTCCCATAGAAAGCCTACAGCAAATTAGGATATTTAGTAAACTTTGCTTTTCTCAGGTTATTTTGCTTCTAAAAAACTATTGCCTAACAACAAAATTTAAGCATGTAATTATCTTTCTTTTTTCTTTTTTTAAGCAATTCCAAATCTAACATTTTTCATAACAAATTAAAAATATAAAATTTATTAAAAATTACAAATTTTATAAATATTAAATTCTTAAGTTCTTTCAAAAATTTTTAATAATTTTGAATGTTTCAAAATAACATCAATAAACTAAAAATTTAAATTTTATTTGTGATGCAATTAATCATTGTTGTTATGCTCTTTTTTGTAATAAATTTTATAATTTTTTAGTATTTTTAGTACACAAATATTGCAAATGTTAACCTTAAAATAAAATTAAAAATTAAAATTACAAATATGCTTAATAAAGTATGTCTATTCTCGTCATTATATATCTCTATGACAATTTTATATAGATCTTACTAACTCTTATAATTTTGCTTCTATTATTCACAACAGTTTAAAAAAATTTAATAAACGCGTACCAACTTTTAGTCCATAGCACAATACAATAACAATAGTAGAACACAACAATGCTAAATTATCCCCATATTTTAAACTCTTCTGGCATTTTTTTTGAAAACTCTTCTAGCTTTTTTAGCAAATATTTTTTGTAACAATTTTATGGAATAAATTTATGAATAGCCATTGAATTCTTTTATCTCACTAGAATTAGTCTTTGTAGCCAATTTTATCCCATAAATTATCCTTAAACTCAAAAAGTGTCTAATAAATGCTCCTTTTATTGAATTTTGGATGGAAATGATTAACTTTGTCTCATAAAAAGTCCTTAAACTATATTCTCTTTATAAAAGTAGTCCTTATTTAAAAGGTATACAAATTTAGTGCTTAAACTAAAAAAAAAAAAGGATTTTTTTTTTAAGGGAAACTGACAATCATTCAATAAGCAACATGTCTACAATTACAAAGGAACTCATGAAGCTAGGAATAGAATTAAACCAAATACAATCAATAGAATTAGAAAAAGCAAATTTAGCTAATAAGTGTGTGACATCTGATAATTCTAGTGTATTATATATACAATAATAAGGGTTATGTTAAGTAATTTATGTCCAAATTTTGTGAGCTAAATTTTATACTCAAAAATTTATTAAGAGCTTAAAGAGAAATTTTAGTGCCATAAGGATTATTGTTTAAATCCAATTTGTGTGACAAATTTAATAAGAATAAATATGAGATTTTTAAGAGTAAATAGCATGCCATAGTTTAGAGCAAAGTAAGAATGGTATGAAGATAAGAATTAATTGAAGAGCAATAGAAAAATAACGTAAAAAGCTTAATTGTTGCAGGATGTGTTGCAACAAAATTTAAGTTAGCAATACAGTAAAAGGAAAATACTATATAGAAAATATAGAAATTATATAGTATAAAAATTAAGAAGTACAAAAATTATGCAATAGTAGTATAATACAGTATGAGGAACATACTGCATAAAGTTAAGCAGTGTAGAAATTAGAATATCTAAAGTTAAGTAGTATATGAATTATATTATAAGGAGAATATGGACTAGCATGGAATACTGTGAAAATTTATAACAGTGTAGAAAAATATATTGGCAGTAGAAAATATATCGACAACATAAGAAAAATACAGTGTAGTGTAAATTTGGACTGTTAAAAAGGATATGGGGCCCACTTGATGACACATGAAAGGTGTAAAAAATTACGCATCTCCCTCATTAGAGAACCATTTTTGTTTGTGGAGGGGAGCAATTATTTAATTGTAATTTGGTCCCTAGACTAATTATTTATGCAAGTAAGGGCCTAAGTGGATAAAACTTAACTTATCTCCATCATTTTTCATGCAAACTTGGACAAAACAAACTCATCTTCTCTCCAAGAAATCCAGCCACTTCTCTCACACTCTCTCTCTCAATATTTTGATGATTAAAGCCTCCAAATCATCCAAGGAAACAAGTTCAAGTGTTCATGAGTAAGGTTTTGCAACTTTGGGGATAAAAATCCAAACTTTTGCTATGGATTTTTATTTTTTTTTTAAATGAGTTTCAAGTAGGTTTTTGATGAAGTTTGTTATGATTTATGACAAGGATGTTGGAAAACAAGACGCAACGAAATTTTAAATTTTTTTTTTAAATTAGAGTATTTCTCAAAACACAAATTTGACATGTTATATACATTAAATTAATAACATCTTGCAAACCTTTGTTGCCGAAGAGCTCCTATAATAAGTGAAGAGAAAGGCGTTCTAAAAGAACCTCAATCAACTAGTCTTCTTTGTTATTCTTTATCCACGATCAAAGTGTGTGTAGGCACACATCGTACAGCTCTTCCCTGGTGACTCTCCTTGCATCCAATTGAGAAGACCTAGAGGTAATATTTGTTATTTTAAATAGTAGCTCTTAGGGAGTTTCAGAGTTTCTCACACTAGAGTATTCAGTCTTAACTTCTTAATAGATCTAAATAACTGAGAAAACTCACCCCTTATTCATAGAGGTCGGACTTGGGGTTAATCATTATCAGATAAGGCCTCAAAATTTAAGTATGGATTAGTTTTAAAGTCTAATCCACGTAATTAGATTCGGACTCTAATTGCCGAGGTCAATCGCGCCGTTGTGATAATGAAGTTCAAATCTGATTTGAACTTCCTCAAGTTGATCGATAGATCCAATCAAAACTAACTAGATAAATCCTATCTTAAGTGACTTAGGTATCCTTTATAAAGCCTCAATTTTAATTCAAATAACTTAATAGAAAAGTTATCTGATTAAAATAGTCATATATAAATAAACCCATACAAATAAGATATTATCCATAATAATTCAACATGTTTATCTTAAATTAATTCACAAAATTAATTCAACTAATTAACTAATAGAATTATTAAATCCAATTAACTCAAATTTTAGCCAATTTAATAATTTAACATAAGTTATCAATTTATTGAAAAAGCACGCCATATCATTATAAGATTTAATATGAACTAGCAAAGAGGACCTGATAGACCTATATAGTTCAAGCTCTAATAATTATAAATATAATATCTCAAATATATATTTTATAATTATCAACTTTAACGCTACTTCACTAAAAGCATAAAGCTGCACTTTCGAACTATATAAAATTACGAAACTCCAAATAAGCTAAGAGTCCATAACATATAATAATGTGTCATATCCCCATAAGATATTCATAATCGGCTTAAGAATAAATTCTGTCTTACCTTTTCGAATATTTTTATCTTACATTCTGTTATCTCACTATCGAAAAACTTATTATCCAAATATAGTATACCATTCAGTTACACCTATGCATCCAAATGGTTGAGCGCTCCAGTCTTCCAATTACGGGATAACATATATAAGAGAATATCATTGACTCCACCAATAGAGTTATGGATTCTATATCTATGAATAATAGGTCTACGCTATCAGGAGTCATATCTCCAACACACCAGTGCACGTACCATCATAAAGTCAGGATATCACCCTTTGGTACATCAAAAGACATAAGTCAAGATAACGAGCCCATTAGTTGTTTCAAGATTAAGACACAATACATATGATTGTCTAAAGTGAATTGATTTGCACAGATGGAATTATTAATCCAAATCAATTCAACTTTATGTCCTGATCATCATCACTTATGACAATATACTAGTGCTTCTACTCGCAGTGTCCAACTCCGATGGCCAAGACAAACTATCTCTCATCAGGCATGTAGATAACATAACAATCTTAGTATGAATAAAGCACCCAGTTTTATTCCCTCGATTGCGAATCATATGATTTAGATCATCACCTTTTAGATCATATCTTCCGCATAATCTGCCTATCATATGCCTGATTCTTAAAGGTTTAGACTAACAATCTTAGACTTCTGTTTGCTTATCACACATTCAACAAATATGAATGTAAATAGGACAACATTTGTTATATGAATAATAAATAAACTCTTTATTGATAAAACGTCTCCAAAAACATATTATAACATTTTACTCCTTAAGGGCACCATCCTAACAAAGGAGAATTAGCTAAGATTTCAAGTACCAAGAGGAGGATCAAAATGCTTAAAAATCTCTTTGGTAAAAACCTTCACTTTTCTATAGTATGTTAGAGTTTTTGTTTAAGTTTTGAGATGATTTTTATGAGATGTATTATGGATTATTGTCAGAGGTTTTGAGAAGCCTGCGAGTGCCAAGAGAGAGGACTAAAATCTTAAGATTGCTTAGGTAAAGTTTTACTCCTTGAAAACCAAATTAAAGTTCATGATTTTTTTTTATTATGCTCACTTAGTGTTTGTTGTGTAATTTATAATATGCATGGACTATGGCATGTATCAAGGATACTATGGCATGAGTAGTTAATGTGTTTCATATATGATGATGTGAATGAATGGAAGAAACTAGAGCTTTATGTTTGAGAAAGAGAAAGTTTAATAAACTTTGTCAAAATACAAAGTTTTGTTAGTTTTCAAAGAATAGTGTGTTTGACAAGCATAAAGACCGATTTCATTTTTGAGTTTAACACAAGATTTATCAGAAACATCGAGATAAACGACTTTTATGAACAAAACTTTGTAAAAGTTCAATTGAATTATATTGAAAAGTTTGAATTTTTAGTTCGACAGATTTGAAAAGTAGCCTGAACACCCTTAAAATGTTGAAATTTAAGAAAAGTTAAAATATGATAGTTGTAGATGCCACCGAAACTATGATATAATATGAACGATTTGTGAAAATTTCACACAAATTTTAAGTTATAAGTTTTATTACATTTGATCACGAAAATTTCAAAAACAATGAAATGAAGAAAATGTTTTGATATTGTTTGAGTTTGACTAAGAAGTTTCTATATGATTTAATCCTTACAAAAAGTAGGCATTTTACTATAAAACAGTTATTGCTGGTCTTAGGGGCAATAATGTTAAGAATTTTGTGTTTTGGGCTAAAACCGTAAAACCGTGTGGAACATAAATTTTCACTATGTAAAGATGGCTTTCAATACAATTATAAGAAGTAAGTAATTTTATGTTTGAAAGCCCTAAAGAATTTGAGAATTTTTTGAGAAAAACATTATAACGATGAAATCGTCAAGATTTTTTTATTACTGGTTAGAATTGTAAAGTTTTGTAAAACTAAACTTTTTGCTAAAGAAAACTGATGTTTTGTTTTTCGGACTTTTATAAGTAGCAGGAAGTTGTAAGTTTTGATTTAAAGGGATTCCAAATGTTTTTAAGTTCCGTCAAGGGCAAAACAGTCATTTTTCATAAAACGGCTTAAACAAACTCCGAAACGTCCAATTTAGAAGATGTCCCTTAACATGAATGTTTTTAACCCCCTAATGTTGGGATCGTAAGTAAAACAAAAAGTTTAATAAAGTTACATGATTTACAAAAAACCCATTAAGAGTAAAATCATCATTAAAAAAAAAAAGCTAAAATGGAGTTTGAACACTTCAATTTAGCGAAACGACCCTAGAGAGAAAATGTTCCATATTATGTTAAGTAATGAAACCATCAAGTAAGACAAAAAATTTGACTAAGAAACATTCAAATCAAGCGATGGAGAATAAACCAAAGGTAACAAGATGAAAGGATTTAGAATGAATGTTTAACGTATAAGTTCTATTATCAAACGAGTAAATCAATAATAAAAAAAGTTATCTAATAGTCGAGTGTCCTTTAAATATGATACAAAGCCGACTAGTAAATTTAAAAGGGATAAAGTGAGAATGTTAGAGTGGTGTATAGGTAAGTTTTAAACCTCACATTTGGCATAAAGATATGATTTTTAAATTCATTATTTATATGTTTGCTTTGTGTTTGTATTTGTTATGCATAATGTTTTAAAGACCAAGTCATAATTTGCATTATGTTTGTGTTTACTATGTTTATTTTTTCAGATATTAAGATATGTCATATAGTATGTTCACTAAAAAAAAAGATCGATAATTTAAACCCATAAATAAAGATAAAAAAGTGTTGTACCAGCCACCCGACTTAGGGAAAGATTTATATAAAGTTATGTTATGGCCTGGGTGTCCGATGGTCATGCTTTTGGTACATATATTTGGGCCCATAATTCAAGTAAGTTAAGCATGATGAGAAGATGTTCATAATTGAGTATAAATGGAATCATATATTATGACATTTCTTGCATTCCTTTCAAGAAGTATTTTTTTATGAGTAATGTTAATAAAAAACATTTTACAAGAAACGTTTTTATGAGAAACATTTTATAAAAAAATGTTTTATGATAAATGATTTACGATAAATGTTTCAAGGAAGAAGTTTTACAAGAAAGGTTTAAAGAGAAAAGCTTTATGATAATGTTATAAGCTTTTGTGAGATATGTTTGAACTTAATGAACGAAAGCTTATTACAAGTTCTTTCATGCTACAAGTAGTACTACAAGAGACCAATATGACTGGTTGAAGAGCTTAGTATTGTGGTGAGATAGATGTGATGGTTAATCTATGAATACTACTATAGAAGCTTTTTGTTGTCTTGAAGAAAATGTTTTAAAAAGTTTTACAAAAGTAAATGTTTACTTAATGAATTTTATAAAATATTTTGAATGATTATAAAATCAAGTTTTGTATCATGTTTCAGTGTATGTTGCAATGAAAGTTGCAATAGGTTTAAATATGTTTTTAAAAAATTTACTCAACATTTTTCTACTAGCAAGTAAGATTAAGTTTAAGAAATCAAGCTTAAGCAAGCTAGTAATGGCTTGAAAAAGGGGGCCGTTATAGAGTAGGCTATACCATTCTAATAACAGGGGATGTAGCAAACATCGCTACTCTTAGCTTGAGTGATAACATCACGAATGTTTGCAATGACATTTGACTTAGGAACTCTAGTATCCGAACCTTAAACAGCTCTAGATACATTTAGTGCATTCGTTTCTATGCTCTACAGACCGTAGCCATGAAACTAAGCCAATGAAGCACCTTCTTAGGCTACGAAACACTCTCCCAAGTGGGCAGAAAACTGACCAAAAACACACTTTGACAACACACATAAACCCACACCCACTCTATCATGAATCACAACCCCAATACCTATGAAGTTGAAAGCCTCGTAAACAACTACATCCATATTAATTTTAACATTTCCCTGTTCTAGAGGACCCACTTTCCCATAGGCAATTTCTAACTGATTTGCTTATCCCCATCCAATTGGTTTGCTACCGGCTCTCGATGTTGTACCTCGAAACCTTTTGTTGCGTGCCAACCAAATGCCCCAAAATATCGTATCAAATATTTAATGTAAGGTCATTCCTTAAAACCCCTAAACAGCGTCCAAGTAGCCATGGCACTCCATATTTCTTGTGCTTGGGAATAGTACCACAGTACATGAGAAGTATCCTCTAAGTCTTACTTCACAATTCGGGCAACCCCTATGTACTTTGATCCCCCGTTTGGCCAAATGATCTTTGGTTGGGATGGCCTCATGAAACGCCCTCCAAACATGGATTTGCACCTTATTAGGAATCTTAGCCCTCAACAACAACTTCTACCAATGACAATCGGTTCTTTGGCTTAACCCACCTGTTGGTTGTTTTCTATCCATAGCTAACTTGTAGCTCGACTTACTTGTACATTGTCTTTTACTATTAAAGTGCCAATAATAAATCCTCTCAACGGCAAACATTTAGCGGAATACTCCAAATCAGTTCCCTATCCCCATGCCAGAAAATCTTTTTTATAAGACTTTTATTCCAACCCACCGAGGTCAAAAGGTTCCCCACTATAATGTCAGCCAAATCCTCCATTGACGTGCCCTTGTATTCGGAGGCCAATCAAGGTGTTCCACGCAAGTGGTGGTGAAGGGTGCCGCTATCATACGTGCAATGAGGAACTTGGGGCTGAGTTCACTACATTGTCATAGATCCTACGACCGAGAAAGGGAAGAGAGAGGGGGGGAGAGAATGTGTGTAATGGTTTCTATTGACAAGAAGGGGGCAGAAATTGAGCGACGTTATTTTTGAAAGTTTAACCATTGGTAAATCGAGATTTTGTGCTAAATATACCATGTAATCAAGTTTTTCAATCTTCGGCTTGTCCTAAACGTTTATTTATTTTTTTATTTGGCCATTTCCCTCGTTGCAAAATAAATAAATAAATAAAAGAGAGGCGCTTTAACCTCATTATATTTATTAAACTATTTTCAGCACTTTTAACGATTATTTATTTGTTTATTTTCCATCCAATCTTAAGTCTCGGCCCAAAACAAAAAAACCCACACACACAGAGACAGCCCAAAGTTGAAGAGTCAGCGGAAACAGGGCAACAGAGATTCCGTGCCCAATTCCCATGGATTCCCACATAGAGAAAGTCCTCTGGACCCAAGACCAGATCGCCGCCCGCGTCTCCTCCCTCGCCTCCCAAATCTCCGCCGACCTCTCCGCCATCTCTCCTCCTCCTTCCGTCGCCCTCGTCGGCTTTGCCACTGGCGCATTCCTCTTCCTCGCCGACCTCGTCCGCCTCATCCCCCTCCCCGTCTCCATCGACTTCATCCGCGCCGAATCGTACGGCTCCGGCACCGAGTCATCCGGCCGACCAAGAATCTCCTCCGACTTGAAGCTCGATGTTAAGGGAAAGCACGTAATCCTGGTAATTTGTTTGTTTGTTTCTCCGGAACATGATGGTGAGGGAAAACTAAGCAAAGGGTATGGACTTTTTAAAAATTAAAAAAATGACCAATATTTTTTAAAAATTAGATAAATGTTTTTTTAAAAGCATATTATTAATAAACATTAGTATATTATTAAAAATACAGTAAAACATTTATTAATGATAGTTTATTACTTGTAAACTTGTTTATGATTCATTTATTACTAATTTATTATAAAAAAATTACTAAATTATTGAATAAACAAACCATAAATTAATTAATAATAAATTACAAATCGTACATCAATTTATCAATAATACACTGATTATTATCAATACATCAAATACAGCCATTTTTTTAATTTTCAAAATTTTGACTATTTATTTAAAAACTCGAAAATATATTTACCTCTGTATCCAAGATGGTAACGTAAAAGGTTTTTTGGAGTGGATTTATTTGGAGGGGTGTTTCGGGCATTTGGCTGCTCAGGTTGAGGACATTGTGGATACGGGAAGCACAGTGGCGTGTCTCATAGCTCACTTGGAATCCAAAGGACCGTCGTCTGTATCGGTGTGCACTTTTCTTGATAAACCAGTGAGGAGAAAAGTTCACTTTGAGCTTGTTGGCCAGGGCAAATTCTATGCTGGATTTGAGGTTGGATTTCTTAATTTTTGCATTCTCAATTAGTGCATTATTAGAGAAAGAATCTAATTTATTTATTTATTTATATTCAAATATGTTAAACTAAATCCTTAGTACTTGGAGCCTCTTCAAAAATAGATTTGAACAAAAAGTTTTGGTTTAAATCCAGATAAGAAACGTATGATAGCTTTTATTCTTTTAACTGTATATAGTGCAGATCGTTTTGATTAGTTACTTTTTACGCAATCCGCAATTGATCTATACTTAATCTTTTTGTTAATAAAATTCCAATTTCCAACTGATCTAATTTGCATTTTAGCGATTATTCTACATTTTGTAGATTTGGATTTTAAGCATTGAGGAGTCCTTCATCATTGTGGTTTTTATGCATCTACCTCTTTTGCTGAAACACACTTGTTGGTGTCACATATATGACCACTGTCACACATTGACATTTCGATTTTGTTCTTTTGTTTTTTTGTTTTTATTTTTGTTTTTTGTTTTTTGTTTTTGTTTTTTTTTTTTTTTGTCTTTAATTTCTCATGCAGTGTCCAGATTACTTTGTTGTGGGATATGGGATGGATTCTACCGAATTATACAGGAATTTGCCTTTTGTTGGTGTATTGAAACCTGAACTCTACAAGTGATACGAATTTCCAAATCCATGGAGACCGTGCTCAACTCAGATTTGGATTTCCTTATAATTTCTTTTATGAATTTTATGAGAAACTTTAAAGTTGATGTTGGTTTAATTAACCATTTATGAAAGAGATTGGAAAAAAAAATTAATAACAACGATTTAACTATTTTTCGTCTTTTCCAATTTACTTTTTGATTTTAAATAGTGGTAAAAATCCATAAATTCTAAAACCATTACATCATATGCTCTATGAAATGATAAACTATCATATGATTTCTCTGTTCAGCCAATAGACATCATTCCACTCGCTTAAAGCGCCAATAGGAAAGAAATGAAATTTCTCCGTTAATTATGGAAACTAAATCATCTCTTCTATTTTTCTCTCTTCTTTTTCTCTGTGAAATCTATGTTATTATTTCCCAAAAAAAAATATTTATCTTGTTCACACTTTGAATCACACACCAAGAACTATCATTTTGATACCATATTATTTAAAAAATATCAAAAAATACCTTATTGTTTTTAAAAATATGATTTTGATGCCGTGAATTAATTTTTTGGGATACAAATTTCCATTTACCTTTTGATTAATTGTGTTTAATCTTTGGCTTCACTTTCTTTTTAGAGAAAAGTAACCAGTTTAAAAATTTGCATATAAACAAATTAAAAGTCTCTTTTAGAGTGAAACTATATTTTTTCCTTAAAAATTGAAATAAAATCAACAAAAGGACAAAATGGGTATTTCATATAAAAAAAGGAACTCATGGCAATAAAATTATATTATCGCAAGTAAGAGTGTGTCTGTCGATTTTTTTTTTAAAACAACATGATGCTGACTTGAGTTTCCTCAAAATATAGGGTATCAAATAATAATAATCTATATATATATAGTTTCCTTAAAATATAGAATATCAAAATGATAACAATCTCTATTTATATATATATATATATATATATATATAATTTTGCTGTGTCCCAATGTGATTTGTAAGATTATATTGTACCTCTAAGTTTTCAAATCTTACATATAACATAATCTTTTTCTTTATAGAGAGAACATGGAACATAATTTTACTAATCACGTTAAAATATAACAAAAAATTTAAACTATTTTTTAAACAATAAAAGTTATAATATAATCATTATGTATTAATCATTATATACTTTTATTATTTTTAAAATATTTCAAAAAAATATTGCTAAATTTCCACTCTTTTACAGTGTAACACTTTTTCTACTTTTTTTTTTTTTTTAAGAAAATTACATATCATGTTACACTTTCAAAAAATATGTTTATATGCTTAATTAAAAAAAAGTTGTATCATATTACCACTCATGTTATATGTTTAAGCTGTGATAATATTTTTAAAGTGTAAGTTTTAAAAGATAATGTTTTTGAAAAGAAAAATCTTTCTTTCTTATAGGATTAAAAATCATATTACGCATAAAACTATAGGTTTCAATGTAGTATATCCTTTAGACTTGAATTCACTATTTTTTTATTAACAGGTTGTAATCTTATAAGCTAAATAGGGTTTGGATTCCTTTTCTTCATTTATTGCTTATCAAGGTTATTTTATCCTTCTCCTCTAATTTGGGCGTTCTACTTTCTGCTTAAGGGGTTGCTTGTTTTGAGTACATTTTGTACTCAATGAACTCAAGTTTGGATTTGAGTATCAAGAATTTTTTAAATACGTGTTTATTTGTTTAAAAATCTGAATCTTTTGAGTATTAAAAATTTAAGATTTTAGAGTTCTGACTCCTCTTAAATTTTTGATATTTGGATATCTCAACTATAGTAAAAATTGAAATTCTCTCTCCTATATTTGAGGAAAAAAAATCATAACTTCTTCATTTGATATCAAATTAAGATAATTTTTTTCATTATGTTCTTAGTGAAAAGAGTAATAAATTAAGATCTATATTGTATTTTTTTAGGATTATTAATAGTAAGATTTTATTAGATTTGTTAATAAATCAAAAATTATTTTCACTACCTCTTCAAACATAAATTTTAATTTTATTTTATATTCAGGTTAAAACTTAAATGTACATTTAAATGTCAATTTGGATAACAATTTAAATTACTAACTTAAATTTTAATTTAAATCACACTAATTCAAATCAAATCACTAATTTAAATTCAGTTATCAAACATATCCTAAGAGTTAAAACTCTGCCTAATTGTAAAATTGTAAGTCTTATACTTAGTGAGACCTACTGTTTTCTTAATAGCTTTTTAGCAGCAAGTTGATGGGGTTAAATAGCAGCAAGTTGATGGAGTTAAATGGGATTATTTTTGCAAAGAGATTCCCTTTCTTTATTGCCCCATCGAGGTTATTTCGTCCTTCTCCACTGAACCTTGCAAGAAAAGCCCATTCTCGCTTGGAGGTTGTACTCTTATGCCCAAAACTTGCACAGAAACAGCCGAAATCAAGAGCTTGACATACCACAGGCACAGTGAAAAGAGGAAGGAAGAGGCCAAGCGGCGACCAAGGAAAAATCAAATCAAGCCATGAGAGGAACAGCAGTAGCAGCAAGAGCTCTTCTGAAATTCTGTCGCCGCTCTAACTGCCTCCGCCAATCACCATCACCAAGCGTGGATACTTGTTCTCTTCTTGGTTTTAGCAGGTCTCTCTCTTCCGCCGCAACCGCACATATCACCATTGAAACAACCACTCGTCTTAACATCAACAACGAACCAAACCCCAAAAACGACATCATTCTCCCTCGAAAACCGACTACTTCTTTCAAGGAGAAAAATGGGGTGAAGTTGGTGAGTTTTAGGCATCTGGGTCTGGGCCAGAGGCTGAGTGACGCTGTGAAGGAGCTGGGCATTCTGTTTCCTGCCGAGATTCACTGTGCTGGGATTCCTTCAATCTTGAAAGGGAAGAGTTTGATTCTGACTCCTCATCATAACTCTGTTGGCTCCTCCACTCTTGGGGCCTTGGCCTACTTGTTGCCTTTCATTCAGGTAATCCAAATTTTGTGTCTTTAGTGTGTGTGTGCGCGTGTTTTAATTGATTCCCACGTGAATTCATGAAATATGTTGTGCTTTCTGGTTTATTAAACAAATGAAGTTCGTTTGAGAAATTATGATCTTAACTATTGCCGGTAAAAAAAAAATTGTCAACGAGAAGTTGTCATAAGAAATATGTTATGCTTTTTATTTAAGTCTTATGTCTATTAGTTATGCTTTTTGCTTTGCCATTTCTGTTTCTATTTGAGCGGTGCTAATGGCTAAGTAGCCACTGAACTTAAAGAAGGAAAAAATAATAATAAAATAAAAGTGCTATCTTACCTTGAAAACATATGTGAAGCAAAAGTAGTTGTATTTGTTGGTGCAGTAAGAATTGCCTTTATTATTACATTCCTCGAAGTTCCGATCGAAGCTTACTCGTTGACATTAATGAATGGGCATTATTTGGTGTGTATTTCGTTTTATCAGATTTTGCACATTATTGTCTTCTCTTCTTTGTCAAACTAAAGCTTAAATTTATGGATCAGTTAAATTGAACGCATTGCAATATTCATTAAGTAAGAAAACATTACGAATCACTTATAAAGTGTTGTGTTCTTGCAGCGCTTAAGAAGGGATGCGAAATTGTCCACTGAAAAGCCCAAGGGTCCCCGAGCTATTGTTCTGTGCACCACAAAGGAGCTTGCCAAGGAGGTTCAGTTTTGTCCTTTTTTTGCTTTCTTGCCTTTTCATGCTGTCTCAAAGAATCTTATAGCTTATTTTGATGTTTAAACTGGGATTGACATTGAAGGACCGCACAGCTTCTTCTTCTGGTGGAGTTCATTCTTAAACCTGTGAAGTCGAAGCCAACAGTGGAGAATGGTCAACATGACTCCAATGCTGAGGAGGATGCATCAGATGTTTCAATTGGCTTATTGGTTAGTACTCCTGGAGAAGTGCTTCAAATAATAGAGGATGGTAGCGTGGTTCCCAATGAAATCAAATACCTGGTTAGTTCCCTTTGAGTTTAATTGTTACAAAAGTGCCCACATTTCCTTCGATGTAAACGTCTTCTTGTCTCTCTTGTTAGACTTGGTTCAGTTTTATATCCTGTCTTGACTGATGATATTGATTTTGAATAGGTTTTTGATGAGTTGGATTCCATGTTTAGTCATGGCTAAGGCCCCGACATTCACAAATTCTTGAATCCACTAAGGAAACACGCTTCAAACTATAACGACTGCAGCATACAAACTATTTTGGTTACTTCAATGATAACAACGGTATGGGAGACTGGACTGTTAACTCATCTTAGTTGGATTGTAATCGCTATCTACTAACTAGTTCTGGAATTCTTTCACAACTATCTTAGTTGGATTGTAATGGCTATCTACTAACTAGTTCTGGAATTCTTTCACCTATTTTTAGAGCCGATTTGTTATTTTTTGTTGAGTTTCTATATTTTGTGAAATTCTAGATTCTACATGAAGATCTATCTTCCATTGTAGAGCATCTTGAGAGTAGTCATGCAGAAGTTGCCGCAATAACAGTTGAAGTAGACCAAACAGAAGCATTCCATCTACTTGAGTCACCAGAAGCTCTGAGGCAAAAAGCAGAAGAGGTCATCCACTCTCTTCAGACAGCTTCATGAGGATCTCATCATGTTCAACTTTTTGGTATGTTTATGCCAAAGCATTGAACCTAGTCGGAATTCCATTAGTAACTACTTTTCCTTGCTCGTTTGGTTGGGAGTCTATTATAGAGAACTTCGCGAATTGTCAGTTTTGTTGCTTGTTGAGTTAGATGTTGACATACTGGGATTTATACCTTCATTTGGGCTCTATCTTGGTTACTCAAAACTTCTCAGGCGGGAAACTCTAGATTACCTGGCATACTTTTTTGTACCATTTGACACAATGTGATAAATTGTATCGCAAAAGAGGTTATTTGCAGTACAATACAGTACAATTTGTCATGACATGATAAATTGTATTGCAAAAGACGGTATTTGTAGTCAATACAGTACAATTTGTCATGACATATTAGACCAATGTCTTTCCGCAATAAATTAGATTTGTTTCACTGGCAAGTTTAGTTCCTTCTTGACTTTGATGAGTTTTCTTAGTTATTTTCTACTGACTTAGCCCGACCCCCATTTTGTACATTTTTGTGTGTTGTTGGCCATCATTTCTTACTGGGACTAGTTACACTCGGCTTGGCTCCTTGTCAGTCACTGAAATTTCTCACATGGGAATTCAAAGACTAATTAAGATTATCACCTGTACTTATAGTTGTCAAGTTTGAGGTTTTTGGCCTTGAGATTTTACTTGTATTAGAATATTGGTATGCCCGTCTACTTCCTAGTTCTCACTTGTCCATGTAATTCATTTAGATGTTGAGTTGCTTGAAGGCGCGGAAGCGGAACCTTTGTTTTCGTAAGATGTTATCGTAGGATGAAGGAAGTCACGTGCTTCAGTTAAGTCTTTATAACATATATACATATTATCTATGTGTATGTATGTATGTATATACATAAATGCGTTAATGTTCTTCTGTGAGAGAAACTAGGACACTATTTCGGACACCTCTCTAGCATTTCATGGGAAAAATAAATGCACTCTACTTCTTTCTGTCTTTGCTTCTATCTCGTCAACTTACCACATCATGTTCACTTTTTTGGGGCCAATTCTTCACCAAAATTGTGGAAGGAGCAGAGCTTTGCTTGGTTCCAATGCTAAAACTATTATTTGGTTCTTCATTTTGCTTCTTTGGACCATGAAGAACCCCTTGTCTAAATTTCTTGGAAAGAGGTTAGAGATTGCTGGTCATGGGACAGTTTCGCATGCAATCCACTGACAAGCTAGGATTGGCCCTAACCTCACGTGCAAAGCTATCTAACACCATCTATGGCGAAAACAAGTTTAACATGTGTTGGACTGAACTTGGCCTCCTAAGATATGCTAGCTAAGTGAGTATTTTTAAAAACACAAGTTTGACATATTATATACATAAATTAACTAGATCTTACTAACCTCTGTGTGTCGAAAAGCTCCTGCAATAAGTGAAGAGAAGTGACGATCTAGAAGAACCTCAATTAACTGGCTTTTTTTACTATCTCTATCTACGATCGGAGTGAGTATGGGTTTATATATATAGCTCTTCCATCAGGTAACTCTCCTTCCAACCAATTGAGAAAACCCAAAGCTAGTGTTCGTGATTTGTGAACAAGAGCTCTCAAGGAGTTTCAAAATCTCACTTGTAGAGTATCACTCTGAATCTCTCCATTGATCTCTGTAATAGTGAGACTTACTTCCTTTTTATAGAGGTTGGGTCTAGGAATCAGTCCTTATCAGATAATGTCTCAAAATTCTAATCAGAATCAAATTTGGATCAATATCTGATGAAATCTATGTAAGAACGCGTGATCTTTTTATCGCATAGTCGGCATGTCGAACTTGCCCCATCGGCAGGCCGAACTTGAGGATCGGCATGTTGAACTGTTGATAAAAATCTCAACGAATCTTTTATTTTCCACCAAAGATTCTATAAGATAAAGTCTTAGTTTTAATTCAAATAACCCAATAGAAAAATTATCTAATTAAAACAACTTTATCTAGATAATCTCTAGGAGAATAAATGAATTCCTAATAATTCTACAAGTTTATCTTGATTTAATTTATTCAAATTAAATCAACTGATAAACAAACAAGAATTATTCGATCCCAATAATTTAACAAGTTTTTCTTGAATTAATTTTGTCACAAAATTAATTCAACTGATAAACAGACATGAATTATTTGATTCTTTCAAATTTCAACCAATCTAATAAATCTAACATAAGTCACCAATTATTGAAAAAACACGCCGTATCGTTATAGGATTTTGTGAGCTAGCAAAAGGGACCAAATAGACCAATATAGTTCAAGCTTTCAATAATTATGAAACCCAATATCCTAGATATACATTTCATAATTATCAACTCAACGCTACTCTACTAAAAGCTTGGAGCTGCACTCTCGAACTATATAGAATTACGAAGCTCGTATAGCTAAGTCTCCATGACATATCATAGTGTATCGTATACTCATCGGATTACTCATAATCGTCTTAAGGACAAGTTCTGTCTTATCTTCCTGATTATTTTTATCGTACGTTTCATTATCTCACTATCGAAAAATTTACCATTCAAAGACAGTATCCCATTTGGTTACACCAATGTATCCAAATGGTTGAGTGCTCTAGTTTTTTAATCACATGATAACGCATATAAGAGGATATCACTACTCTTAAAGAGGAGCTATGGATTCCATATCTATGAATAACAGGTCTATGCTATCAAGAGTCATGCCTTTAACGTACCGACATGCATATCACTATTAAAATATGGATGTCATCTTTTGGTACATCAAAAGACACAAGTCAAGACAACGGGTTCACTATTCATCTTAGGATTAAGATATAATACAAATAATTGTCTAAAGTGAATCGATTTGACGAGACAGAATTATTAATCCAAATCAATTCACTTTATGTCTTGATCCAACATATCGTTACCTATGACAACGTGCCAATGTTTTTATTCACGGAGTCCACCTCTGATGATCAAGACAAACCATCTTCCAATAGAGATATAGACAACATAATAATCTTTACATAAATAAAGCGCCTAACTTTATTCCCTCGATTGCGGATTTTATGATTTAGACTGTCACCTTAAGAATCGTGTCTTCCGCATAATCTGTCCATCATATGCCCAACTCTTAAAAGTTTAGACCGACAGTCTCAGACTATTATTTGCTTAACATACATTCAATAAATACGAACGTAAAGAGAATACGATTTGGTATATAAATAATAAGTAATTTCTTTATTGATAAAAATGTCTCTAAAAACATATTATATTTTTATTCCTTAGGGCATACACGTCTAACAATCTCCCACTTGCACTAAGTGAGTAAATATGACAAATCTCGCATCCCCATAGCTTCCACATGCCTCTCGAAGACTCTCCCAGTAAGTGTCTTCGTGAATGGATCAGTTAAATTGTTCTCTGACATGACTTTGCACACTGTGACATGCTTGCCCTCTACGAATCCCTTTATCATATGATACTTCCGATCAATATGTTTACTCTTATTGTGAAATCTTGGTTTCTTAGTATTAGCTACTGCCGCACTGTTATTACAATATAGTGATACCGCCTTATTTATACTAGGAACTACCTCGATCTCCAAGGAACTTGCGGAGCCACATTGCTTCTTTCAGAGCATCACTAGCTACCACATTCTCGGCCTCCATCGTTGAATCTAAAGTGCAATCTTGCTTTACACTTCTCCAACTGATGGCACCGTCGCCCAGAGTAAACACAAAACTCGAAGTTGATCTCCTAAAATCCAAACAAGATTCAAAATCCGAGCCAATGTATCTTAGAGGAGTCAAATCCTCACCCGAATATACAAGCATATACCCTCGAGTCCTTCTCAGGTATTTGAAAATATGCTTAACCGTAACCCAGTGGTTTGCTCCCGGATTCGTCTGAAATCGACTTACAATACCGACCACATAATAAATATCCGGTTGTGTGCAAAGCATGGCATACATGAGACTATCTACTGTCGAAGCATAAGGCACCTTCTTCATATATTCTCTTTCTTCCTGAGACTTTGGAGAGTCTTTCTTAGAAAGAGTAATTCTAGACCTAGATGGTTACCCACATTTCTTGGAATCCTACATTGCAAACTTCTTGAGAATTTTATTTATGTAGCCGGCCTATGACAAAGCTATCATTTTGTTCTTCCTATCCCGAAAGATCTGGATATCAAGAACAAAATTAGCCTCACTTAAGTCCTTCATGTCAAACTACTTGGTCAACCATAATGACTGATGACAATACCCCAATGTCATTCCCAATTAGCAGAATATCATCTACATAGAGCAGTAGAAAAACCACCTTTTCATCCTTAATGTGTTTGTAAACACATGGCTTATCCACATTTTTTGAGAACCCATAAGTCTTGATCACTTGATCAAATCTTATATTCCAAGAACAAGAAGCTTGCTTAAGTTCATAAATTGACTTTAGCAACTTACAAACCTTACCCTCTTGACCATTGATTTTGAACCCGTCTAGTTGTTCCATATAAATGGACTCATCAAGATAGCCATTTAGAAAAGCTTTCTTGACATCCATCTGCCAAATCTTGTAATCGAGAGTAGCAGCTATGGACAAAAGAATCTGGATGGACTTAAGCATGGCTACAGGCGAAAAGGTTTCCTCGTAATCGATTCCTTCCTTTTGCGTGTAACCCTTAGCTAGCAGTCTAGCCTTAAAGGTTTCGACCTTTCCATCCATTCCTTTTTTTTCTCTTATAGATCCATATACACCCTATGAGTTTTACCCCTTCGGGAAAATCTACAAGCTTCTAGAGCTGATTAGTCCCCATAGACTTCATTTTTGTGTTCATGGCCTTTGTCCAGAGTTTCAAATTAACATCCTCCATAGCCTCTGCGTAAGTATAAAGATTCCTATCATGTTCATCCGGTTCAGCCAAAAAGGCCTCACCATTGAACATATACCTCTCAGGTTGACGCCCGATCCTCCCACCGAAGTGATTGGATCACTCCTTAAGTCCTTGAGCACCACTTTTCTTCGAGGCTTAAAGTCGTTCATGTAACTCTCCTTAAAAAAAGTTGCATTAGTTGAAACCACGATTGGGTCATAGAAGTAATCCCTTTTAGTCCCTTTTAGATATCCTACAAACACGCAAACTTCCGAACGTGCTTTCAACTTATTTGCATCCTTAAACAAGACATGAGCCGGACATCCCAATATGCAAATATGATTTAAGGGTGTTTTCCTACTCGTCCACAACTCGTGAGGAGTTTTAGGGACTGATTGAAGGCACATTGTTCAAAAGATAATATGCGGTTTGTAGTGCATATCTCCAAAAGGATAAAGGCAATGATGAATAACTCATCATGGACCTTATCATGTCTCATAAAGTCCTATTCATTCTCTCCGCTACGCCATTCTATTGCAGAGTGCCCGGCGCAGTCAAATGGGATAAAATCTCATTTTCTAATAAGTGTCCCAAAAACTCATCAGAAAGGTATTTCCACCTCGATCGGATCGAAATGCCTTTATGAGTCTACCCAATTGCTTTTCCACTTCAGCTCGAAACTCCCTGAACTTGTCAAAAGTTTCGCTTTTGTGGTGTATCAGGTACACATATCCATACCTTGAGTAATCGTCAATAAAAGTGACGAAATACTCATACCCTCCTCATGTCTGAATATTCATTGGTTCACAAACATCGTTATGCACGAGTTCTAGAACCCTTTCGGCCCTATTGTCCTTAGACCCAAATGGTCTTTTGGTCATTTTACCCTCCAAACAAGATTCACATTGAGGTATAGATTCTACCTTTAAGCAACTTAAAGATCCATCCCTTACCAACTTTTGAATCCTATTTAGGTTAATATAACCAAGGCGTAAATGCCAAAGATAAGTCTTATTAGAGTAAGAAGTTTTAAGTCTTTAGAGTTATTATCATTCATCTCAACATTAAGCAGTAGTCTATCTTAGGTTTGATAAAATATAGATTATTTTGCATCCATCTAGAATAGATAAAAGATTTGTTTTCACGAATCACCACTTTATTATTAAAAGAAACCAAATTAAAGTCTTTAAATAAACAAGCTACAGAAATTAAATTCCTCTTAAATTTAAGAATATAAAAATAATCTCGCAAAATTAAATTCCTACAATTATCAAAATAAAGATGGAGTCTCCTATTGCTTTCGCTAAGACCAAGGATCCATTGGACATTTGAAACGTGAAGTCTTCATGAAGTAGACTTCTCGTTTCTTTGAATCCTTACAGAGAAACACAAACATGATTAGTTGCATCAGAATCTATGACCCAAATGTCACTGGATTCTTCAACCAAATAAGTTTTTAAATACAGAAGATCACACTTACTTCCTTTGGAAAGGAAGTCCTTGCAATGCTTCTTTATGTGTCCGACCTTCCCGTAGAAGAAGCACTTAAGCTTCTTTGGGTTCTTCTTCTTCTTCTACTTGCTCTTGTTTGTTAGTAGGAACAGAAGACTTCCCATTCTTGGCCTGTTGTTTATTTTCATTCCTAGAGTTAGGATTGGAACTAGAAGCAGCTGCCAAATTGGCCTCGCCATCAGCATAAGACTCCCTGATCAAAGTTCAAACTTCTGTAACTGTTTCATTAATTCTGTTAAGGTCATATTCTGCCTATTGTTCAAATTAAAAGTAGCTTTAAACGGAATAAATTCCTTGACAGAGTCTCAAATAACAAAGTCATCTGAGTTTTAGTATCGATGTCAGCTCCATTGATTTGAGCCTCAGCAAGGTAACCCATGACCAACATCATGTGCTCCTTTACAGATATCCTCGGCCTCTGCTTACAGTTAAGAAGTTTTCGAAATGCCCCTTGCCGCTTAGTTAAGGCCTGGCCTCCAAACATGTCTTCTAGATTATCCAAGATCTGCTTAGCAGTCTCATAATGCTCATGTTGAGCCTACAGCACATTGTTCATGCTGGCCATAACATAGCAACGGGCCTGGTCTTTTGCATCTTTCCAGCATCGTACGCTTGGAATTGCTCATTAGTGGAGTCTACCGTGGGCTTGGGAGGACAAGGGGTTGCTAGCACAAATTTTAGTTTCTCAAAGGAGAGGACGATATTCAGGTTTTGTTTTCACATTATAATTTTCACTGGTTAGTTGTTTTTGTCAAGTATCAAAGATGAAGAGTTTTTAGACATTTTTAATCTATAATAAAGAATCATATACCAAACATACAATAATAATTTAGTAAGATAACACAATCATGTAAAAACATGCAAATGTATTTATGAGTCAAAACCTTGAAAATATCACAACCTTACGACGATAATTCCCAACTTAGAATTCAACAAGCTCGTAGGGGAGTCATGCCAAATTCAATCAGGAACACGGATCCCCTCTTGATTAATATATGTCATCCAGGACCCGTATGATCCAATCATATATTCATAATCGTTTCTTTGGCCATTACTTTTATTAATAGAGCTCCTAGGGGAGGTTAATAATAAAATTAACATGAGTGTATTTTTATCATTTTAATATTTTATCCACTATTTATAACCACAACGTAGGGGTGTGCAACTATGAATCATGCTAAAATATTTTATTCTTTTGGAGATCCAATCTGGTACATGATAGAAATCCTTTCCTAGGATTTAGGACCACCATGTTCTTGTTGGAAAAATAGCACGCAACGGAATTTTAAATTTTTTTTATTAGAGTATTTTCCAAAACATAAGTTTGACACGTTATATGTATAAATCAACCAGATCTTACTAACCTTGTTTTCGTCGAAAAGCTCCTAAAATCTGTGTAGAGAAGTAACGTTCCAGAAGAGCTTCAAGCAACTGGTCTTCTTTGCTATTCTTTATCCACGACCGGAGTGAGTGTGGGCTCATACGTACAGCTCTTCCTCAAGGTGACTCCCCTTCCAACCAATTGAGAGAACCCAAAGCTAGTGTTCATGATTTGTGAACAAGAGCTCTCAAGGAGTATTAGATTCTCACCAGCAGAGTATCACTCTTAATCTGTCAATTGATCTAAATAACTTATGAGACTCACTTCCTATTTATAGAGATTGGGTCTAGGGTCATTCCTTATCAGATAAGGTCTCAAAAATTTGAATCAGAATCAAATTCAGATCAATATCGGATGAAATCTGTGTGAAAACGCATGATTTTTTATTCACGCATAGGCAGGCCGAACTGCCTAACCGGTAGGCCGAACTTGCCCATCGGCAAGCCGAACTTGAAGATCGGCATGTCGAACTGCCGAAAAAAAATCTCAGCGAATCTTTTATTTCTCATCCAAGATTTTATAGGATAAAGCCTCAGTTTTAATTCAAATAACCCAATAGAGAAGTTATCTAATTAAAACAACTTTATCTAGATAATCTCTTGAGAAATAAATAGATTCCTAATAATTCTACAAGTTTATCTTGATTTAATTTACCCAAAATTAGATCAATTGATAAACAGACAAGAATTATCTGATCCTAATAATTCAACAAGTTTATGTTCAATAATTTGGTCACAAAATTAATTCAATCGATAAACATACATGAATTATTTGAGTCTTCTAAATTTCAACCAATCTAATAAATCTGACATAAGTCACCAATTATTGAAAAAGTATGCCGTATCGTTACAGGATTTTGTGAGCTAGCAAAGCAAACCAAATGGACCTATATAGTTTAAGTTCCTGATAATTATGAAACCCAATATCCCATATATACATTTCATAATTATCAACTCCAATGCTACTCCACTAAAAGCTTGGAGCTGCATTCTCGAACTCTATAGAATTACGAAGCCCGTATAGCTAAGTCTCTATGACATATCATAGTGTATCGTATCCCCATAGGATTATCCATAATCGGCTTAAGGACAAGTTCTGTCTTATCTTCCCGATTATTTTTATCTTACGTTCCATTATTTCACCATAAAAAAACTTACCGTCTAAATATGGTATACCATTCGGTTACACCAATGTATCCAAATGGTTTAGCCTTTCAGTTTTTCAATTATAGGATAACGTATATAAGAGGATATCACTACTCCTAAAGAGGAGCTACAGATTCCATATCTATGAATAATAGGTCTACGTTATCAAGAGTCATGCCTCCAACGTACCGGCATGCATACTACTATTAAAATATGGGTGTCACTATTTGGTACATCAAAAGACACAAGTCAAGACAACGGGCCCACTATTCATCTCAAGATTAAGATATAATATAAATGATTGTCTAAAGTGAATCGTTTTGCCGAGACAGAATTATTAATCCAAATCAATTCACTTTATGTCCTGATTCAACACATCATCACCTATGACAATGTGCCAATGTTTCTATTCACGGAGCCCACCTTCGATGGTTAAGACAAACCATTTCTCAATAGGGATATAGACAACATAACAATCTTTACATGAATAAAGCATCCAACTTTATTCCCTCGATTGTGGATCTTATGATTTAGACCGTCACCTTAAGAATCGTGTCTTCCGCATAATCTGTCCATTATATGCCCAATTCTTAAAGGTTTAGACCGACAGTCTAGACTATTGTTTGCTTAACATACATTCAACAAATATGAACGTAAAGAGGACAAGATTTGGTATATAAATAATAAATGAATTCTTTATTGATAAAAATGTCTCCAAAAACATATTACATTTTTACTCCTTAGGGCATACATGTCCAACAATCTCTCACTTGCACTAAGTGAGTAAATACGATAAATCTCGCATCCCCATAGCTTCCACATGCTTGTTGAAGACTCTCCCAGTAAGTGTCTTCGTGAATGGATCAGCTAAATTGTCCTCTAACGCGATTTTGCGCAGCGTGACATGCCTGTCATCGACGAAGTCCTTTATCACATGATACTTTCGATCAATATGCTTACTCTTCTTGTGAAATCTTGGTTCCTTAGCATGAGCTACTGCCGCACTGTTATCACAGTACAGTGATATTGCCTTATCCATACCAGAAACTACCTCAAGATCCCTAAGGAACTTGCGAAGCCACACTGTTTCTTTCGAAGCATCACTAGCTGCCACATACTCGGCTTCCATTGTTGAATCTGAAGTGCAATCTTGTTTCACACTTCTCCAACTGATGGCACCGCCGTCTAGAGTAAACATAAAACCTGAAGTCGATTTCCTAGAATCCAGACAAGATTGAAAATCTGAGTCAATATATCCTAGAGGAGTCAAGTCCTCACCCGAATACACAAGCATATACCCTCAAGTCCTTCTCAAGTACTTGAAAATATGCTTAACCGCAACCCAGTGGTTCGGTCCTAGATCCGCTTGAAATCGACTTACAATCCCGACCGTATTACAAATATCCGGTCTTGTGCAAAGCATGGCATACATGAGACTACCCATTGCCGAAGCATAAGGCACCTTCTTCATGTATTCTCTTTCTTCCTTAGACTTTGGAGAGTCTTTCTTCGAAAGAGTAATTCCAGACCTAAATGGTTGCCAGCCTTTCTTGGAATCCTGCATTGCAAACCTTTTGAGAATTTTATCCATGTAGCCAGCTTGTGACAAAGCTATCATTTTTTTCCTCCTATCCCGAAAAATCTGGATACCGAGAACAAAATTAGCCTCACCCAAGTCCTTCATGTCAAACTGCTTGGTCAACCATAATTTGACCAATGACAATTTCCCAATGTCATTGCCACTTAACAGAATGTCATCTACATAGAGCAGTAGAAAAACCACCTTTCCATCCATAATGTGTTTGTAAACGCATGGCTCATCCACATTTTGTAAGAACCTATAAGTCTTGATCACTTGATCAAATCTTATGTTCCAAGAACGAGAAGCCTGCTTAAGTCTATAAATTGACTTTAGCAACTTACAAACCTTACCCTCTTGACCCTTGACCTTGAACCCGTCTGGTTGTTTCATATAAATGGACTCATCAAGATAGCCATTAAGAAAAGCCGTCTTGACATCCATCTGTCAAATCTCGTAATCGAGAGTGGCAGCTATGGAGAAGAGAATCCGGATGGACTTAAGCATGGCTACAGGTGAAAAGGTTTCCTTGTAATTGATTCCTTCCTTTTGCGTATAACCCTTAGCTACAAGCCTAGCCTTAAAGGTTTCGACCTTTTCATCCACTCCTCTTTTCCTCTTGTAGATCCACTTACACCCTATGGGTTTCACCCCTTCGGGAAGATCCACAAGCTCCCAGACCTGATTAGTCTCCATAGACTTCATCTCTATATTCATGGCCTTTGTCCAGAGTTTCGAATCAACATCCTCCATAGCCTCTGTATAAGTGTAAGGATCCTTATCATGCTCATCCGGTTCAGCCAAGAAGGCCTCCGCATTGAACATATATCTCTCGGGTTGACGCCCGATCCTCCCACTACGTCGAAGCCCCTTAGGTTGTTGTTCAGGTTCGTTTGGTTTTTCTGCACTGATCGAAACGGTTTCATTCAGAACCTCCGGAGTGATTGGATCACTCCTAAACTCCTCAAACACTACTTTGCTTTGAGGCTCAAAGTCGTCCATGTAAATCTCCTCAAGGAAAGTTGCATTATTTGAAACCATGACTTTATTTTCCTTTGGGTTATAGAAATAACCCCTTTTAGTCCCTTTTGAATATCTTACAAACATGCAAACTTTCGAACGTGCTTCCAACTTATTCGCATCCTTAAACAGGACATGAGCTGGAGATCCCAATATATGAATATGGTTTAAGGATGTCTTCCTACCCGTTCAAAACTCGTGAGAAGTTTTAGGGATCGATTTTGAAGGCACATTGTTCAAAAGATAACATGCGGTTTGTAGTGCATATCCCCAAAAGGATAAAGGCAATGATGAATAACTCATCATGGACCTTACGATGTCTAATAAAGTCCTATTCCTTCTCTCCGCTACGCCATTCTGCTGTAGAGTGCTCGGCGTAGTCGAATGAGATAAAATCTCATTCTCTAATAAGTGTCACAGAAACTCATCAGAAAGGTATTCTCCACCTCGATCAGATCGAAGTGCCTTTATGGGTCTACCCAATTGTTTTTCTACTTCAGCTCGAAACTCCCTGAACTTGTCAAAAGTTTTGCTTTTACGGTGCATCAGGTACACACACCCATACCTTGAGTAATCGTCAATAAAAGTGACAAAATACTCAAACCCTCCTCGTGCCTGGATGTTCATCGATCTACAAACATCACTATGCACAAGTTCTAGAACCCCTTTGGCCCTATTGCCCTTAGACCCAAATGGTCTTTTGGTCATTTTATCCTCTAAACAAGATTCACATTGAGGTATAGATTCCACCTTTAAGTGACTTAAAGGTCCATCCCTACCAGCCTTTGAATCCTATTCAGGTTAATATGACCAAGGTGCAAATGCCAAAGATAAGTCTTGTTAGAGTGAGAAGTTTTAAGTCTTTTAGAGTTATTATCATTTGTCTCAGCATTAAGCAGTAAGTCCATTTTAGGTTTGATAAAATATAGATTATTTTGCATTCATCCAGAACAGATAAAAGATTTGTTTTTACGAATCACCACTTTATTATTAAAAGAAACTAAATAAGAGTCTTTAAATAAACAAGCTACAGAAATTAAATTCCTTTAAATTTATGAACATAAAAACAATCTCACAAAATTAAATTCCTATAATTATCAAAATGAAGATGGATGTCTCCCACTGCTTCCGCTGAGACCAATGATTCATCGCCCATTCGAAGCGTGAAGTCTTCATGAAGCAGACTTCTCGTTTCTTTGAACCCCTGCAGAGAAACACAAACATGATTAGTTGCACCAAAATCTATGACCCAAATGTCACTGGATTTCTTAACCAAACAAGTTTCTAAACACAGAAGATCACACTTACCTCCTTTGGAAAGGAAGTCCTTGCAATGATTCTTTATGTGCCCGACCTTCTCGTAGAAGAAGCACTTAAGCTTCTTCGGGTTCTTCTTCTTCTTTTTCTTGCTCTTGTTGTTAGCAGGAACAGAAGATTTCCCATTCTTGGCCCGTTGCTTCTTTCCATTCCCAGAACTAGGATTGGAACCAGAAGCAGCTTCCATGTTGGCCTCACCACCAGCAGGAGACTCCCTGATCAGCAGTCTTGTAACTGTTTCATTAATTCTGTTAAGGTCATATCCCGTCTATTGCTCAAATTAAAAGTAGCTCTAAACAGAATAAACTCTTTAGACAGAGTTTTAAAGACCATAGTCATCTGAGTTTCAGCATCGACGTCGGCTCTATTGGTTTGAGCCTCAACGAGGTAACCCATGACCAACATCATGTGCTCCTTTATAGATGTTCCCGGTCTCTGTTTACAGTTTAAGAGTTTCTGAAGCGCCCCTTGCTGCTTTGTTATGGCCTGGCCTCCAAACATGTCTTCAAGATTATCCAAGATCTGCTTCGCAGTCTTATAATCTTCATGTTGAGCCTGCAGCACGTTATTCATGCTAGCCATAACATAGCAGCGGGCCTGATCATTTGTATCTTTCCAGCGATCGCATGCTTGGAATTGCTCATTGGTGGAATCTCTCGTAGGCTCAGGAGGACAAAGGGTTGTCAGCACAAATTTCAGTTTCTCAAAGGAGAGGATGATATCCATGTTTTGTTTCCAATCATTATAATTCTCTTTAGTTAATAGGTTTTTGTCAAGTATCAAAGATAAAGCGTTTTTAGACATTTTTAATCTACAATAAAGAATGATATACCAAACATAAGCAAACATATCATAATAATTTAGTAAGACAACACAATCATGTAAAAACATACAAATGTATTTATGTGTCAAAACCTTGAAAATATCACAACCTTACAACGATAATTCTCAACTCAAAATTCAACAAGCTCCTACGAGAGTCATGCCAAATTCAATCAGGAATACAGATCCCTTCCTAATTAATATATGCCATCTAGGACCCGTATGATCCAGCATATATTAATAATAATTTCTTTGGCCATTAATTTTATTAACAGAGCTCCTAAGGGAGGTTAATAATAAAATTAACATGAGTGTATAACCATTGTTTCAATATTTTATCCATGATTTACAATCACCACCTAGGGGTGTGTAACCATAAATCATGCTAAAATACCTTATCCTTTCGGAGATCCAATCTGGTACATGATAGAAATCCCTTCCTAGGGGTTGGGACCACCATGTTCTTCCTATGGACCAACAACAAAGGCCTTAGGTCCCCTCTTCGAAAACTTTCTCCCACTCAATCTTTTGAAATCAAGGTTTTATTTTAAAAGATATACATGAACAATTTTTTATATGAACGGCACTCCCTATTCTATATGGCATGTTATCAATATACAGGGCAAATCATATTATAATGCAAACAAGTAAATCAATTACGCAAAGCTACAAGCAAAATAATAATAAATAACCGTAATATTATGGTTCCAACCTAGAAAATAGAAAATAAAGATTATAAGAGAATAATCAAAACATATTATCGATTCTTCATCCTTGAATCTCCAAGCTGTATCCTTCTTCATGTAATCCCATCTTCAAGTCTTCAATCCCCTATGAATCGAACACTCCATATTTTTGGTCAAATCTAAATTTAATGTTTCTTAGAATTGTCCCAAAAAAAAATTAAAACTGCATTGAAAAATTGCACCTTTTTTTGGAAAATTTTTTAGCTCTCTACCGACAAGCCGATATGTGTGATCGGCCTGTCGATTCATGACCAATCAGCTTGTTGAACTAGAAGTTCGGTCCGCCGCCAGAGCCACATGATTTCTGTCCCGTTGACGACCTATCAAAGCTCACGTCCGGCTTGTCGATCTGTGACCATCGGCCTGCCGAACTGGGATTAGGCATGCCGACTGAGCGAAAATCACCCTTTTCAGAAAATACAATTTTAAATGCAATTCATCAATTTTATTTCTAACAATTCAAAAACACACAATTAGAGACTCAAGAAATACCTAGGAACGCCATCATCCATCTTTTAAATCTGCATTCTAGATCCGTCTTCTCCGAACAATTATTAATTAAAAAATTTTTATAATTTTAAAATTAAATAATAATTCCTAGACGGAGATAATAGTCTGTCATCTAATTACATGAAAAACTTAGATACAAATTCTAAGCTCTAAGGAACCATAACCGGTATAAAGTAATTAATTAATAATTAATTAAATAATAATTTAATCAACTATAATTAATTAATAAGCATTCACCATATAATCCATGATAACATATAAAATATATAGAAACCTACAGTGCCAACTCTCTATAAAATTAAATTCAAGCATAGGAGAGTTAAATATCACATAATTTATACGTATAGCATGATCATAAACTCATAAATTTATGTGAAAATCATGGCTCTGATACCAATTGTTGAAAAAATAGTACGAAGATAATTTTTAAATTTTTATATCAGAGTATTTTCTAAAATACAAGTTTGACACACAATATGTATAAATTAACCAGATCTTACTAACCTTGTTTTCGTCAAAAATCTCCCAAAATCTATGTAGAGAAGTAATGTTTCAGAAAAGCCTTAACCAACTGGTCTTCTTTACTATTCTCTATCCACAATTGGAGTGAGTGTAGGCTCACATGTACAGCTCTTCCTCAAGGTGACTGTCCTTCAACCAATTGAGAGAACCCCAAGCTAGTGTTCGTGATTTGTAAACAAGAGCTCTCAGGGAGTATCAGATTCTCACCAGTAGAGTATCACTCTTAATCTCTCAATTGATCTAAATAAATTATGAGACTCACTCCTTATTTATAGAGGTTGGGTCTAGGGTTATTTCTTATTAGATAAGGTCTAAAAAATTCGAATCAGAATCAAATTCGGATCAATATCGGATGAAATCTGCGTGAAAACACATTATTTTTTATTAGCACATAGGCAGGCCGATATGCCTACCCGGCCGGCCAAACTTTCCCATCGGCCGGCCGAACTTGAAGATCGGCATGCCAAACTATCGAAAAAAATCTCAGCGAATCTTTTATTTCTCATCCGAGATTCTATAGGGTAAAGCCTCAGTTTTAATTCAAATAACCTAATAAAGAAGTTATCTAATTAAAATAACTTTATCTAGATAATCTCTAGAAAAATAAACAAATTCCTAATAATTCTACAAGTTTATCTTGATTTAATTTATCCAAAATTAGATCAACTAATAAACAGACAAGAATTATCCAATCCTAATAATTCAACAAGTTTATCTTGAATTAATTTTGTCACAAAATTAATTCAACCGATAAACAGACATGAATTATTTGATTCTTTCAAATTTCAACCAATCTAATAAATCTGACATAAGTCACCAATTATAGGAAAATCACGCTGTTTTGTTACAAGATTTTGTAAGCTAACAAAAGGGACCAAATGGACTTATATAGTTCAAGCTTCCGATAATTATGAAACCCAATATCCTAGATATACATTTCATAATTATCAACTCCACTAAAAGCTTGGAGCTGTACTCTCGAACTTTATAGAATTACGAAGCCCGTATAGCTAAGTCTCCGTGACATATCATAGTATATCGTATCCCTATAGGATTATCCATAATCGGCTTAAGGACAAATTCTATCTTACCTTCCCGATTATTTTTATCTTACGTTTCATTATCTCACCATCGAAAAACTTACCATCTAAAGACGGTATACCATTCAGTTATATCTATATATCCAAATGGTTGAGTTCTCTAGTTTTTCAATTACAGAATAACGCATATAAGAGAATATCACTACTCCTAAAGAGGAGCTACAGATTCCATATTTATGAATAATAGGTCTACGTTATCAAGAGTCATGCCTTCAACATATCGGCATGCATACCACTATTAAAATATGGGTGTCACCCTTTGGTATATCAAAAGACACAAGTCAAGACAACAGGCCCACTTTTCATCTTAAGATTAAGATACAATATAAATAATTGTCTAAAGTGAATCGATTTACCGAGACAGAATTATTAATCCAAATCAATTCACTTTATGTCCCGATCTAACATCATCACCTATGACAACATGCCAATGTTTTTATTCACAAAGTCCACCTTCAATGGTTAAGACAAACCATCTCCCAATAGGGATATAGACAACATAACAATCTTTACATGAATAAAGCGCTCAACTTTATTCCCTCGATTGCGGATCTTATGATTTAGATTGTCACCTTAAGAATTGTGTCTTCCACATAATCTGTCCATCATATGTCCAATTCTTAAAGGTTTAGACCGACAGTCTCAGAGTATTGTTTGCTTAACATACATTCAACAAATATGAACGTAAAGAGGACAAGATTTGGTATATAAATAATAAATAAATTATTTATTGATAAAAATGTCTTCAAAAACATATTATATTTTTACTCCTTAAGGCAAACATGTCTGACAGTTCTTCCTATGGATCAACAATGGAGGCCTTAGGTTATCTCTTCGAAAACCTTCTCCCACTCATTCTTTTGAAATCAAGGTTTTATTTTAAAAGACATGCATGAACAATTTTAATATAAGCGGCACTCCCTATTCTATATGACATATTATCAATATACATGGCAAATTATATTATAATGCAGACAAGCAAAGCTACGAGCAAAATAATAATAAATAACCGTAACATTATGTTCCATCATAGAGAATAAAAAAACAGAGATTACAAGAGAATAATCGAAACATATTATGGATATTTCATCCTTGAATCCTCATGCTTATCCTTCTTCATGTAAATCCAATCTTCAAGTCTACAATCCCGTATGAATCAAATACTCCATATTTCCGGTTATATCCAAATTTAATGTTTCTTAGAATTGTCCCAAAAATAAAATTAAAACTGCACTAAAAATTGTACCTTTTCTAGAAAATTTTTTAGCTTTCTACCGGCAAGCCAATTTGGGTGATTGGTCTGCGGGTCATGACTCATCGGCCTGCCGATAATCACATATCAGCTTGCTAATTCATGACAGATCGGCTTGCCAAACTAGAAGTTTAGCCTGCCACCAGAGCCACTTGATTTCTGCCCCTTTGACAACTGTCGAACCTTTCGTCCGGCCTGCTGGTCTACGACCATTTGCTTGCCGAACTAGGGTTTTGGCTTGTTGACCGAGCAAAAATCACCCTTTCTAGAAAATATAATTTTTTAATGTAATTCATCAATTTTATTTTTAACAATTCAAAAACATAAAATTAGAGACTCAGGAAATACCTAGGATCACCATCATCCATCGTCTAGGTCTGTCTTCTCTGAATGATTATTTAATTATAAAATTCTTATAAATTTAAAATTAAATAATAATTCGTAGACAAAGATGATAGTCCGCCATTTAATTACATAAAAAACCTAGATACACATTATAACCTCTAAGGAACCATAACCGATATAAATTAATTAATTAATTAATAATTAAATAATAATTTAACCAACCATAATTAATTAATCAACATTCACCATATAATCCATGACAACATTAAAATAATATAAAAACCTAGAGTGCCAACTCTCTATAAAATTAAATTCAAGCATAGAAGAGATCAAGATCACATAATTTATACATGTAGCATGATCACAAACTCGTAAATTTACATAAAAACCAGAGCTCTGATACCAATTGTTGGAAATATAGTATGCAACAGAATTTTAAAATTTTATATTAGAGTATTTTCTAAAAACACAAGTTTGACATGCTATATGCATAAATTAACCAGATCTTATTAACCTCTGTGTGCTGAAAAGCTCCTACAATCAGCGAAGAGAAGTAACGTTCTAGAAGGATCTCAATCAACTGGCCTTCTTTGCTATTCTCTATCTACGATCAGAGTGAGTATCGGCGCACACGTACAGCTCTTCTACCAGGTGACTCTCTTTCCAATCAATTGAGAAAACCCAAAGCTAGTGTTCGTGATTTGTGAAGAAGATCTCTCAGGGAGTTTCAGAATCTTACTTGTAGAGTATCACTCTTAATCTCTCAATTGATCTCTATAATAATGAGACTCACTCTCTTTTTATAGAGGTAGGGTCCAAGAGTCAATCCTTATCAAAAAATGCCTCAAAATTTGAATCAGAATCAAATTTTGATCAATATTTGATGAAATTCATGTAAAAACACGTGATCTTTTTATCAGGCAGTCGGCATGCCGAACTTGCCCCATCAGCAGGCCGAACTTGAGGATCGGCATGTCGAACTGTCGATAAAAATCTCAACATATCTTTTATTTTTCACCCGAGATTCTATAAGATAAAATCTTAGTTTTAATTCAAATAACCCAATAGGGAAGTTATCTAATTAAAACAACTTTATCTAGATAATCTCTAGGAAAATAAATAAATTCTAAATAATTCTACATGTTTATCTTGATTTAATTTATTCAAATTAAATCAACTGATAAACAGACAAGAATTATCCGATCCCAATAATTCAACAAGTTTTTCTTGAATTAATTTTGTCACAAAATTAATTCAACCGATAAATAGATATGAATTATTTGATTCTTTTGTATTTTAACCAAGCTAATAAATCTAACATAAGTCACCAATTATTGAAAAAACACACCGTATCGTTACTGGATTTTATGAGCTAAAAAAGGGACCAAATGGACTTATATAATTCAAGCTTCCGACAATTATGAAACCTAATATCCCATATATACATTTTATAATTATCAACTCCAATGCTACTCCACTAAAAGCCTGGAGCTGCACTCCCGAACTATATAGAATTACAAAGACCATATAGCTAAGTCTCCATGACATATTATTGTAACGCCTCGAAATTAATTAAATGATATTAGTATATAAAATGATGGATTAGTATGCCATAATGAGTGTTCTAAACTCAATTTGATCATTTTGCAAAAATTTCTAAACTAATGTTGTTTTTGATTATTTTAATGATTTTTAAATCTCTTAAAAATTATTTTTTAATTGCTATTTCAAATTTTGAAACAAAACAATTTGACAAATACCAAATAGGTCCTATTTGAGATCAGTGTGCCGTCGTGCATGGTTTTGTGCAGCTAATAGTCTCTCCCTTCCTTTATTTATATCTCCTCTCTCTCTTTCTGTCCCTCATTCTCGTTCAATCTCTCTCTCACTCTCTCTCTCTCGTGCATCTCTCTCTCCTCTTTGTCTCTCTTTGTCTCTCAAATTTTCTCCAAAAATTTTGAAAGGAAAACCAACTCCAAGCTTCAGGTCAGTGGATTGAAGGTTCGGGAAATTAATTGGACGACCGAAAATGCGATTTAAAGCTTGAATTCAAGGTTAGTTTCTAAAATTTTAAAACTTTTTCAATTTTTTAAATTTCTTGGTATTTTAAAATCTAAGTTTTCTAAGCTTAGAGAATCATCAATCTAGGTTAGAGAAACTTAAGATAACTAGAATCTAAGCTTTGATTGATTAAAAACGGATTTAAATCAAAATTTTTTATTTTTCTCTATTTTTAGATTTATTTGAAAATTTTGTTTAAAACTTGTTTTAAAGCATTAAAAAGTAATCTACTATATTTTTTTATCAATTATGATCATTATTCATGCCTGAGATGTGAGAAAACAGGTTGAAATTGAAGATTTGGGCTCGGAGAGGCCGAAACCCGTGCTTGAAAAATTTTAGAATTTTTCCAAATCGACAGGCTAAACTTCATGTTCGGCAGGCCAGATTCAAAGGGTTTGGCAGGCCGGATTCATTCGTCCTGTAGGCTGAACCTAGAAAAGTTCGATCGGCTGGACCAGGGCGACCAGCATAGTGAAAATTTTGTAAGACAGTATACCATTCAGTTACATCTATGTATCCAAATGGTTGAGCTCTCTAGTTTTTCAATTATAGGATAACGCATATAAGAGGATATCACTACTCCTAAAGAAGAGCTACGGATTCCATATCTATGAATAATAGGTCTACGCTATCAAGAGTCATGCCTCTAACGTACCGGCATGCATACCACTATTAAAATGTGCGTGTCATCCTTTGGTACATCAAAAGACACAAGTCAAGACAATGGGCCCATTATTCATCTCAGGATTAAGATACAATACAAATGGTTGTCTAAAGTGAATCGATTTACCGAGATAGAATTATTAATCCAAATCAATTCACTTTATGTCTTGATCCAATACATCGTCACCTATGACAACGTGCCAATGTTTTTATTCACGGAGTCTACCTTCGATGGTCAAGACAGATCATCTTTCAATAGAGATATAGACAACATAACAATCTTTACATAAATAAAGCACCTAACTTTATTAATTCGATTGCGGATCTTATGATTTAGACCGTCACCTTAAGAATCGCACCTTCTGTATAATCTGTCAATCATATGCCCAAGGTTTAGACCGATAGTCTGAGACTATTTTTCTTAACATACATTCAACAAATATGAACGTAAAGAGGATACATTTGGTATATAAATAATAAATAAATTCTTTATTGATAAAAATGTCTCTAAAAACATATTATATTTTTTCTTTTAGGACATACACGTCTAATAGGACTAAACTTGACCTCCTAAGATATGCCAGCTAAGTGTTTAACATATTTTAAGGTTATTATTCATGGTTTTTTGGTCCAATCTTGTATTGAGATCTCTTAGTGTACCAAATTTCTTTGTTAATTTGTCATCCTCTTTGTCCATAGTCTCAACCATTCAGGATTAATAGAATGCTCTCAGATGGCATTTTCAAGCTACCAAAACCCAGTCACTTAGCTATGTTGGTGGGATTCACTTTCAGACCTTCCCTTCATCTCCATTATTTCCTCCTTATTCTCTGTCTTACCTTCTCACTCTTCGCTTACGCTTCTATCTTTCTCTCCATTTATATACTAGCTTATGTAAATTTTTTTTTTTTTTGGGTGAAAAGCCAAGGAACACATCTTAGTTAATATTGTTCTAGCTAATTGTTAACTGACTGCTTTGCAAACCTAGTTGAAACTCATTAAAACTCTCACATACTGCAGTGTAAAGTAAAAGTTTGCTACAGTGTAAAACTCTCATATTCTATAGTATTTTAGTTCTAACGTGTAATTCTAACTATGTTACCAAATATTCTACGATCTCCGCTTAATTTTGATATTGACTTTTGCAGAAACATATGTTTTGGTCATCTCAATTTTTTGAAAAAATAGTTCTACGGGGAATTGTTTTGCCTTCTATTAGGATCTGGTAAGTAGGATTCCAATAAAAAAGAAAGAGAAAAAGAGATTAGTAGTGAAACAAATAGAGCATGAATTATGTATTAAAAAACTTGCTCAATAACAGGCCCCATGAACTAGATAATCATCAGCATAAGTAACACTATAACACTAAAAAAGCAAAAGGAGAGAGGAAGTCAAAGATCACCAAAACCACTCTTATGCAAAGTGTAACTCCCATTTGGATTATCCTATTATATATATACACTGAATTTTAGCATATCAGGCAATCCCATCACCTCGAGGCTCAATCTCAATGGCTCGCCAGCTTCCTCTGTTCTCCCATATAACCCACAAAGCACAAACACGCTTCAATCTCGCATGGCAGGGATGACCCTTTTCCTGTGCGCCATGGCAATGTTCATGTGTGCCTCCTGCTCACGTAGATGGCATCAATGGTGAGCTTGCTACGAACCCGATCCAGTTACGCACATTGAACATGAAATTGTCGTTTTGCCTTCTATTAGTAGTGAAACAAATAGAGCATGAATTATGTATTAAAAAACTTGCTCGATAACAGGCCCCATGAACTAGATAATCATCAGCATAAGTAACATTATAACACTAAAAATCAGCATAAGTATCATTATAACACTAAAAAGGCGAAAAGAGAGAGGAAGTCAAGGATTACCAAAACCGCACTAACGCAAAGTGCAACAAATCCTCTGCCCCAACAATTATAAGGAAACCAACACGCAACATTCCACCACCTGCAAATCCCCACTTAGGTTACAAGCCCAAACTACCAAAATCGACCAGCCAACAATTTCTTTCCTCACAATTTAAACAACATAATATTCTTGTAATATATCGATGTGGGACATTTTCCGTTTACCTGCAAAGCTTGGAAGGTCGTTTTAAGTGTTTAGATAAACGCTTCTTACGAACATGTCGTTTTTATACAATGCTGTATAAATAAAAACAATTTGGCGTGGCTTTTAGTACTTCCATCCTCTTCATTGACGAACGCATCTCGTACTTCATCGTGAAACGACATTTCCTTTTCAATATCAACAGATTTATGCGCAAGATTCCACGCATGGCTTCTAATTTATTGTCGCTTTTCAGAAAACGTGCCAATGCTCAATTTAATATTACAATCCCGAGTTCCATTGTTAATTTGTTTTTTTCCTCTATAAGAAAAAGCTTCTTTTTGTTTTTTCAAATTTTTTAATTGTATTTTTTTTACTATTTATTCTTCTCTACCTTGAAGGACAGTTTTGTCATTAAATAAGTCAAAACTGAGCGTTATTGCGTTGAATTTTGATAAACATTTTAAGCATCATTGACACCCTATTCTACTTTTTGTGTATCCTTTCTCAAACCACCTTCATTCTATTACCAAAAAATCCCTACACCAATATTTTATTTTGGTTTTTTTCCCCTTTTTTACCCACTATCAGCCAAACAGACTTCTAATTTCTTTTTTTTTTTTCCAAACGTTTTTCTTTTTATGTGAAAAAAGAAAAAGAAAAAAAAATAGGAAGGAGGGAAATAGCAAACTTAAGACTAAGACTGAAAAATAAGATTTTTAGTACTACTCTATGAACTTATCTCATATTAGCAATTTACCCTAAGAACTTTAATTTAGTAAGTTGCTTTTTTAACTTATAAATTTGTAGCAAATCACCTCATAAATAGCGATAATTTTTTTAATTAAAATTGGCATATAATTGTCGCATAATTAAAAGAATATATGGTCTTTGTTCTTATGAAAGTTAGCCCAAATTTATATTTTAAACTAAGTAAATTCAAAATTTTTTATTTTGTTAAAAATTTAAGGGTTATTAGCACTATCGACGACAATGCTCGCATGGGCAGTGAAACATAAATCTGGTTGATTATATTTTTCTTTGAATTAGAACTAAACGACTACATTTTGGACATGTTAAGTGAGGCCTTTACTTGATGAAAATTGCTGCGAATTTTGTGCTAATTAAGGTGGTGAGCTCAATGTTTTAATTCCACGCTTTTTTGCCTTTGTTTTTGGCAACCAAATTGTTGTATTGCTAATTAATTGGGTCATTTAAATGAATTAGGAGCCTTATATTATAGATGCCCAATGGAGGAAAAATCTTGAAAAAAGCCCTTTCTAAATATATATATATATATATTTATATTTATATATATATATATATATATGTATGTATGTATATATCTTGAATAAAAAGATGTTTGTCAATGAATAGCAAGCTAAGAATTCCTTGTCTCGTTGCTGCATATATACCATTAATTTCTTTTTTTTAAAAGAAGCCAATAAAAAAATTAACAAAAACACAATATTTAATTAATACTAACCTATTATAAATATTTCAAATATTTTTATTTTTAAGTTTAAATGTGTTATAAATGAACGGGTCGTGTCGTGCCATGTCAACACGTTTACGACCCGTTTAATTAAACATGTTAAGGCATGTTTAGCGTGTTAGCACGAATCTAACCTGTTTATTTTCGTGTTATTCATGTCAACCAATTTATGACACAATTAATAACGTACGGTCCAAACTTGTTTATTTTGTGTTTTTTTGTATCGTGTCATTATGTGTCTAAAATTGCCGGCCCTACTCAGAAGGGAATGTTGTCACACCTGGCAAAAGTCCTCGTTTATTACTTCATTGGAAGTAAACAAGTAGAGACTTTAGAGTATAAGGGAAAGCCAGTTTCAGCCTTTGTTTTTGGTTTTTTTTTTTTTTTTTTTCTCAAAATATTAATCTCACATTTTTGTCCTTGTAGTTACCATACTCTTTCAACACGTTGACATTGTCCTTGGAATTTTCTTGAGCTATATCCTTCTTAGGACTCGATGAATGTACTATTATGTGTATGAAGACCCTGGTTAATAATTTTGTATTTCGTTTAAATATTTGTATTCAGAATCCACCAAAAAGAATGAATATCAATGAAATTTATTAAGGGCAAAATTTGTATAAATATTACAAGACAATCTTGGATGTCAAACTTGGTAACGGCGAATTTGATTATCAATTAATCATAAACTAAAGCCAAAACCTGCCTACAATCATCTCGCCATCACGGGTTCTTTCTTATTTGACCAAGAATTCCGCCCCCAAACCCAACAACGTTTAATTTTGAAGTTGATTTTGCTGCACTGGATCTTTTGTTCACTGCTTGCTTCTTTGCACTTTAAGATTTTGTTGAGCCACTTGCACCGGACAGCTTTACTGATTTCGACACCTTCACGCCTGCCTTTGGAGATTTAGCTGACCCAGATGCCTTTTTGGATTTCACTCCTTGATTCTGAAATGATTTTACTGCTTCTTTGCTTCTCTGCTTTGCAACTTTAATTAATTTCTCATTTTTCCCCTTCTGCTCGGTTATTCGGGCCCTGGCAATGTCTCTCCGCATGCTGTACGCTATTTACAGAGGGAGATTCCACACTATCATTTCTTGTCATTGCCTCCTCAATTCGGGTGGCTAAAACGACATCCTTCTTAGCAACCAAACTTGTCACTTTTCCTGTAAAAGGAGGAAATTAGATTAATTTGACATTTATGGAAAAAATGGTCGGCACTATTGTATCCCAAAAAAGGAAAGCAAACGAGAAATTGAAGAACAAGAAAAACCATCCATAGAAATAACTGCTTGTGTTAACAGAGAGGATGTGGCTTGACAAGCTAAAATATTAGCGAATTTTTCACAGGGAGCACACCGAGAAATTTAGAGCAAGTCTATGCCCTCTTTCTTACTTTATTTATCATTTTGGAGACACGTTAAAGCTAATTTTTTGACCCTTATATCAACAATAAGAGTGCCTTCCAACTTCACGAGGTCAGTAAAAATGGGCGCGTTGAGATGATTAAAGTTATAGTGCATTTGTTGTATGCTTAAGAAAATATGAATAAGAATAGAGTTGTTGTAGCTTTTACACCCATAGGAGCAGTTCTTCCAGTACGGTGAAGGTAGTCTGATATGAACCTCGCCGACTAACGCGACAAGACCCGACACCAAATCTAGAATCGAACCCCTAATCCCTTAAGACACACGTTTGTTGAGCCTTGACCCGTAATCTAGAGAGACACGAACCAAGAACCACATATAGGAAGACGCCACACCTAGAATTTGCAAGAACACTTAAATTCTAGATGATAAGTCTGTTTGTTGAACGCCACAAGATTAATCTTGATAAGTTCAACGAGTCCTCTTAAGAAAATAAGAAGAACGCAAAAATAATCTCACCAAAATTCGTGAATAATGATATGATTTATTCCCATTAAAATAATGAATTGTTTACAATTATATAGGAATGATTTTCAGCCCAAAAGAATCCCTAATTGAATGTTGACTTAAAAAATCCCTTAATTGGCGCTTTCCCATGCGAAATTAAGTCCTAAAATCTGACTTTGATGGCTGTCATCTAATAGAAATAACATAAAAGGAAAGTAGCTAATTTTATCACTTAAAATGCACCTAACCTAATCTAGAAAAAAGAGGAAAATATCCAAGTTTGTTTTCTTGCCTAACAAAACCGAGTTTGGCAATTAAGAAATTACGAAAATTACATTACGAAGATAATTTGATGACGAGACTCGAACTTGACGACATGGCACCCACGTGTCGATCCAAAATATGAAGGTTTCTTGAAATTATAAGTTTGCTCCACAATTTACTAGAATCATGCACCATCGTCAATATGAATCTTCTAGAACCTTAATCATAGTGACTAGGCTCTCTTGTGATTGATTTGGGCCCATACCGGGGCTCCATTTATGTGACATGTCACAAACTTGTTGAATGAGCCCGTTCAATGCTTCCTTGAATCGCTTG